>PISX010000179.1:188059-319317 GCA_004024625.1 Mellivora capensis
AAAAAAAAAAAAAAAAAAAAAAAAGGAAAGTGAAAAATTGAAAGAATATAATCTCATTTAAGAATGTTTGTTCAGGGACGCCTGGGTGGCTCAGTTGCTTCGACGACTGCCTTTGGCTCAGGTCATGATCCCGGAGACCCGGGATCAAGTCCCGCATCGGGCTCCCAGCTCCACGGGGAGTCTGCTTCTCCCTCTGACCTTCTCCTCGCTCATGCTCTCTCACTGCCTCTCTCTCAAATAAATAAATAAAATCTTTAAAAAAAAAAAAAGAATGTTTGTTCATACATTTACCTATTTAAATATGTACCTGTATATGTTTAAAAGCTATCTGAAAGGATATTTCACCAAAATGTTAATATTTTGGTAAAATGGATGTGGTAATATGGTAAAAATGAATAGTGAGATTTTTGGATTATTTTTATACTGAACTTTGTAATTTGTATAATATTCAAAATTTTTGAAATCATCAGAAATCCTCTTCTTTTATCTTCCTAAGTAGTAACTCCTTTCAAAAGACAAAAACTTGGCCAAGCAGCACCAATATAGGTTTAAAGCCCAAGGTTTCCACAACTAGCATTTTGAATTTACAAATAACTTTTTTTTCCACATTTCATGAAAAATTTACTAACTTCTTTTAAGAGATGACATACAGACACTCTAGACCATCATTTTATTTTCAGCTTCCATTAATTAAATCTATCTACCAGCACAAGTGGTAAGATTATAGGCTTGTTGTTGTCCCTCACAGTACCTTTCATTACTTTTCACTTACAAAAACTGTATTATTGGCTACATATAAAATATTACATGTAATAAATGTGTAACAGAGCATAATACTATGAAATCCTCTGTACCCACTACCCATTCCAAGAACTAGAGCTTTACCAACAAAATGAACTTTTTATGATGCTTCTCTCCTATGGCAACCCATCCTTTCTCCCTGGATAAACAGGTGCCTGAATGGGATCTTTATCACTCACTACTTTTAATATAATTTTATAACATGCATATGCATGCCTAGATAATATTTATTTTGTTTTGAATTCCATAAAAACTGGGATTGAACTACATGTCATCTTCTCAGACTTGCTTTTTCTCTCCCAGTATTATAATTCTAAGACCCTTCCATATTGCGTATGCTTTTGTAAAATATTTTTCCAAATATGTTTACAGGCATTCTTTTGTTTATCCTCATCCATGTTTCTGTGGATTAAGACAGTAAACATCTTAGAGATGAAGAAACTGAGGCCAAACAATTCTCTGGTCTTCATTAAAATGCCATAAAGAAAAATGGCCAAAAAAGGACCCCTCACCTAGTAAGATGGGATCCTTGTGTCTTGTTTTCATTTGTTTAACAAACATTCCAATATTCTACAATTGCCAGACATTGAGCTAAGCTTGGGTAAAAGAAACAAGAATTCTTATCATAGCGGAATTAACAGTTGGTTGGGGAGAACCTCACAATGTGTTTCAACATCATGGGAAAAATATGGAAAGCACCTACTGCCGTGCAAAGTGCTCAGCAAAATGTGGTTTTCCAAGCTCTTACTTAGGCATTTCTCTCATTTTAACAATACTGCAATTGTACTAACTGTGTAATATGAGAAAAAACAACAAGTTATTAATGCAGAGTTTTTGTACACAAATTTTTTTTTTTTGGTCAGAGAGAGAGGGACAGAGAGCTAGTGGACACAGGCAGACAGAGTGGCAGGCAGAGGCAGAGGGAGAAGCAGGCTCCCCACCAAGCAAGGAGCCCGATGTGGGACTCGATCCCAGGATGCTGGGATCATGACCTGAGCCGAAGGCAGCCGCTTAACCAACTGAGCCACCCAGGCGTCCCTGTACACAAAATTTATCTGTATGTCTTAGTGCTGACAGAAAGTTCAGGTCCTTATGACCCTCCTGCCCAGACAGTAAAATTACCCTTGTTGTAATTCATGTCCCCAGCACAGGTCCCTCCCCTTCTTAAAGATACACTACACCAGTACTCCAGACTCTGAGTTCCTTAATTTTATGCTACCTCTAACTAAATTTTCCACTTTTCTGTTACCAGACATTGTATTTCTTAACCTGGTATTCAAGGTTCTCTACAATCTGAATCCAATCAACCTCCTTGTTCCATCCAGTATTTCAAATTTATAGCTCCCCAGTCTGGTGTTATGTAGACCTCTAAGCCCTGCTCCTTCCTGCCTATGAAAATATTAGGCCTGTAACCTAGCACTGTGCAACAGTTTTTTTTAAATAAACACAACCTTCTACAAGTAACAGTCCTTCTAGTAAATTCAATCTAAGTTCAACTTTTATAACATGCACAAACATTTTAGTCTTAAGAATTTTCTTCACAATGAAAACTGGCAGTAAGCTAAATGCCCAACAATAAGGAATTGGTTAGAGCACATCTCTAAAGCAAAGTACTATGCAATCCCTTAAACTATTAATGGCCACCCATTTATATGAAATTTAAGTTTTAGAAAGAAGTTATAAGACAGGGGGGTCACATAATTCATTTTCTAGTGTGCATGCGCAGAAACAAGTATGTAAAGTCGGCACCAGGATATTAACAGCGGTTTTCTCTGGGTGATGGCAGACTTTTTCTTCCATTTGCGTCTTCTAATTTCTAATATTAATATTCGGCTCTATATAATGAGGTGAAAATAAACTCACGCTCAACTTTCCGGGCCCAGTTTAAAAAGATTTCCTGTCTCGGGGCACCTGGGTGGTTCAGTGGGTTAAGCCTCTGCCTTCCGCTCAGGTCATGATCCCAGGGTCCTAGGATCGAGCCCCACGTTGGGCTCTCTGCTCAGCAGGGAGCCTGTTTCCCCCTTTCTCTCTGCCTGCCTCTCTGCCTACTTGTGATCTCCATTAAATAAATAAATAAAAATCTTAAAAAAAAAAAAAAGATTTCTTGTCTCTCCTCTCCTCCCCAGAACTTTTCCACATCTCCCGTCTCATTTTCTACAGCACAGGATGCCTCTCTCGGGGGTATTTATTAATTCCTAACCCGCGTAACACCAGCGTTCACATCCTATCTCTACTACGTCAGCAAAAACTCTGTGAGAAGGGCTGTTACACTGCACGTGTCTGTTCCAGCCACGGTGCCAAGCCCAAACTAACCGCAGCCACCAGGAACGGAACAGATGACATCATGCCGCTCGCCTCAGCAAAATCACGTGGTCGCTAGTGCACGTGATCCGTGGCTTCGCAAGAACTGCAACGACCCACTTGGGTTCAAGTTGTCGCATTTTACATCCCGTTCCGAACTCGGGTCAGGGGACTGCGCCCAGGCCTCTTTTGGGTGCGGAACCGCTGGTCTCTCGAAGTTACCTGTTTCCAGAGCCGGCTTCACGCACCCACACCCGGTCGCTGTGGGCTGAGGCCCTGGCTCTTCCAACACGCGCATGGCGACTGCTCACTGAGGTGTCGACTCGCCGCGACAGGCCTTCCGCTTCCGGTCTCCGAGCTGGGTGCCTGCGCAGTTGCCGCCCTGGCGGGGTGCGCGAGCCCAGCGCCTGGCGCATGCGCGGGTCGGGGGACGCGTTCTAGAGCGCCTGGCGCATGCGCGGGTCGTGGGACGCGTTCTAGGCGAGCGCTGTCTGCGGGTTTGGTGGGGTTTCGATTTCCATTTCCCGGCTTCGGTTTCTCTGCCGGACCTGATTCTGATCCTTGCCGCTGACCCGCTGCGATTCCCTGCCAGTCAGCGACTCCGAATTCCCGCGCTTGTGAAGGGGGCCCCGCGATGAAGATTTACGCTCTAAGATGTCTCTCTCAAACATTGATATAAACAATCTACGTGACCAATGAATGACACTGATTTTTAAAGACAAAGGATGTGTATATGCAGTTAACCACTTAGAATAACGATGGGATGTTAGGAAATTAGAAAAATTTTTTTTAAAAGAAGATCCTTGTAGCTCATGGGTGCCCACAAGGCATTTTTTAAAAAGATTTTATTTATTTGACAGAGAGAGAGAGAGAGAGATCACAAATAGGCAGAGAGGCAGGCAGAGGGCAGCTGAACGGAAAGCACGACTGGGGGCTCAATCACGGGACCCTGGGATCATGACCTGAGCCAAAGGCAGAGGCTTAACCCATTGAGCCACGCAGGCGCCCCAGGAAATTAGAAATTCTTGAGTGGTGGGAATACACATGATTATACTTCTGTAAACTCCCAATTTTTCCGCAATAAAAACTATGTTTTGTCAGCAAGGAGCCCTAACTAAACCTTATTTCACGTCTAGTGGATGGGGAGCGTCACACTGGGAGTAGGAGTTAGGGAGTCCGGACTTTTCTGTGCTCCATACCCTATGGGAACTGAAGCCAGAGTCAATATGCTATGTACATGGGAGAGATTGTGATGGTTGTTTCTGGGCAGCTGTGAAAGGTTGAGAGCCAACAAGAATCCTGATTTCATCCCATGAGATGACCGGTTATCCTTGCAGCGATACTATCCTTTCACCTACTTATTTGTAAAGTCATCTCTCCCGTATATCAAGTTTCTCTGTACATAAAATTCTGTTTCTGGGTGTTTTTTTTTTATCCTGTTTGGGGTCGGGGAACATAGGGCTTGCAATATGAAATATCCAGAAGCATACAAGTCCACAGATTTTAAAAGCTCAACCATGAAAATCTGTTGCTAAACCTTCTTATTTCTCATGGAATTATATAAGATCACTAGTAGAAAATAACTGGCAACACCCAAATATTTAAGGAGAAGGTTGTGGTGTAAAACACACATTTTGGGGCACCCAGGTGTCTCAGTCAGTTAAGCATCTGCCTTCCGCTCAGGTCATGATCCCAGGGTTTTGGGATCTTGTCTGGTGTAAGGGTTCTGCACTCAGCGGGAAGCCTGCTTCTCCCTTTCCTCCCTGCTCCTTCTCTATCTCTGCCCCTCTCTCCAATAAATAAAATCTTAAGAAAATAATAAAAATAAAACACACACTTTAAAAGTGATCAAATTCATATATGAGTCCTATGTCCATGAAAATTTGGAAAAGAATACTGTTAATCTGTTTCCAGGAGGAATGCCATTAATCTGTGCACTTGCAGAAACAAGTTTGAGAACAATTGAGCTCTACAGGCTTTATAAAACTGGGGCTGTAATAGCTGTGTTTGCCACTAGATGGTGGTATTAAAAGTGATGTCTTGCTTAATTTGTTGACAGACGAGTGTAGGAAAAGAGAGGTATTTGCCCTCTTGACACTAGATATCATTATCTAAAGACAATCACGAAAAATAATCCATTACCTAGTGCGACAAGTACTGCAATGCAAAGCAGATTTGGAGACACTGATGAAGTAGCTTGCTACATCCAAATTTCAAAGGTAAATTTTCTTTTTATGGAAAACAGGAACTTAAATATATAGCAACTTTATTATGCGATCTGAGGCTTTTTATTACCTTTTCTAGAGTTATATCTGATTATTTATTATTTATTATTAGTTTATTATTATTATTATTAGATTATTATTATTTATTATTAGTTTATAAGGCAACTGTTTCTTTGGAGGTAAGACCTAGGAATCTGCCTTTTAAAAAGCCTAAATGATTCTAATACAGGTGATCATCAGTCTACACTTGGAGAGACACCACTTATAATGGTTCTTAACCTTCCATTTGGATGAAGGATCCCTTTGAAAAGCAAGTAAAGCTTTGGGACTTCTCATGCATCATTTTATATTTAAAAGCATAGGATTAATGGATTTTTAAGAACCACTATTGTACCTACCATGAGAGGAAAGTAGCACAAAGTAGGGGTAGATGTTTACAAAACCTTCAATTCTGTGACCTCAAGGTTCAAAGCCAAGGAAGAAAACTGGAAAATGTTTAGATGCACGCTGGTGTTTGAATGAGAATAGTGAGAAAGCAGAGTTTGTGTGTATACAGGGAGCAGGGTAAGAGGACAAGCAGAAAGGATCCTAAGAGGTAAAAAGAGAAGATCCCTCTCCTTCTAATCTACCATAGTCCTCATTCCATCTACTTCCCCATCTCTTTCACCGTTATGCCCCTGTGCATTGTACCTATGCAAGTATCTTATGGTTCATTTTAATGCAACTCTCTTAGAACATGAAACTTCCATTTAGTCTTTTTCCTCTAATGTTGACCCACTCTGGCAGGTGGATTGAGACAAAATTTCTTAAGATTAGGCCTAGCATGAAAAGCACTGAAGAAGTTAGATGTGACTTTAGGTGAGTACCCAGCCTCTCTGAGGCTATTCCCTCATCTATAAAACTGGAACTATAATCATTGCCCCGCCCATTTCACACTCTTATGCAAATAAAAAAAGTGTTTATGAAAACACAAATTCTGAAATGTCGTCCAGATGTAAATGACTATTATACGGTTATGCTGCCCTCAATATGTCACTGGAGTAATATGATGGGGTGTGAGTAAATCCCTATATGATGAACATATCTCGAGAGGAAAAAAATGTAATGTTTGTGGGGCAGTGTGTGCAAACAGAAGGGAAACAGCATTGTGACCGTCCACTATATCAGTGGCCATTAACTGTAGCTACACTTTAGGGTCACTGGGGGAGCTTTTCAAATACCCTAAATACAATGTTGTATCCCATTTTGGATCCTGAAGCAGAAAAAGGGCATTAGTAGAAAAACTAATGAAATCCAGATAATGGTAACATCACTGTCTTAATTTCTTAAGGTTTGATGAATGGACCATGGTTACAGAGCATGTTAACATTAGGATAAACTGGTGAGAGGTATAGAGGAACTTCTGTACTATCATGTTTTCTATAATTTTTCTTTTAAAGATTTTATTCATTTATTTGACAGAGATCACAAGTAGGCAGAGAGGCAGGCAGAGAGAGAGGGCAGGGGAAACAGGCTCCCTGCTGAGCAGAGAACCCGATGCAGGTCTCGATCCCAGGACCCTGAAATCATGACCTGAGCCGAAGGCAGAGGCTTAACCCACTGAGCAACCCAGGCACCCCAAGTTTTCTGTAATTTCTAAAATTATTTCTCAAACAATATTTAAACCAAAAAGGCTATTTAAAAATTAATGTATCTATGCCTGCATGCCATCCTAGAAAGGTAAATCAGAATCCCTGGGGAGGTGTCTGAACAGCTGTAATTTTGAAATCTTCCCCAGTGGTCCTAATGGACCCTGAGGGTTGAGAAGCTCTTTCTACACCGTGATGCTTATGAGACTGGGATTCTGTCTTGTTCTTAGCTGTCTAGCCTAGTACTTAGCACAGTGCCTCTGTACCTACATGGGGAGCTTATACAATCGCGTCCTTGCTGAACTAAACCCTTACCTGCAAAAATCCCCTTCCTTTGAGTCTTCTGTAATAACAGATGGAAAACTGCAAACAGCGCCCCCGCCAAAATACTGGGGGGGAAGGATTTTCAGATATCTTCCCACACAAAATAATTCCTATTCATGCCCCAGTCTCGTAATTTTCAGCTAACCCTGACCATTATAAGATAGAAAGTCTTAAAATACTAAAACTGCATTGTTCAAAAGTCTTACTTCGTTCCACATTACCTGACACATACTTCTTAGGTGTGCAAAATTCTGTCCACTCTGATATGAGACTTTCAGCCTCATATAGAGGCTCATATAGAGCCTCAGTAGAGTGTTTCCTCTATTGTGTCTACTCTTCAAACGACACTAGCATTACTATTATTTGTGTTCTGTTTTATTTCCCCCATGAGATGAGATTAAACCCCTGGAGGGTAAGGACTATGTGTTATAGGTGTTCTAATCCTCGTGGTGCTTACCAGGATGCTGTCCAAACGGTGAAACATGTAATAAAGATTTAATGTACATTTTGCACAAATACAATATTTAAAAAGGAAAAAGAAAATAAAAATTCAGACACTCCAGGAAACTGCATTGATCATCCCCTCAAATATCTTGGAAGGAGTCCCAGAATAATTGTTAAAATTAACTTCAAAAAGACTACCAAAGTCTGAATAAAATGTTGATGCTATTGTTATATGGATAAGTGAACAAAGTTTACAAGAAAACTATTACTCCCCCAGATTTTAAGTGTTCAAACAATACTTTCTCTACTTTTAAGAATTAACCAAGGAAAAAATAAATAAAATATAGAAGAATTAAAGGTTCTTGATGGGTGATCAATTATTCAGCCATTCCTTTCCCGTTTGTCTCTCCCCATCACTATCCTCACCCCAATATGCATATATGTATATATACACACACGCATGCGCACACACACACGCACACGCACACACTAGCAGGATATCATCTATGTAACAGAGCCTGAGAAAAACACCTTCATTCTCTCAGAGTCTACATGAAAAAAAGAAAACAACCTTAAAATATTAATGAGTATTGTAGAGATCTACAGTGTTTTGAGAAAATCACACATGTAATATATTAAGATGTGTATTTTGTTGGACAACTATTGATGGTTGAGCATTGTTAAAACAAAACATAACTAAAGACGTCATTTTCTGGATGAATTTCTTGAGGAACATTTGCAATTGCTGGTATCTCTGGTTCTTCTGCTTTGGGTTTTTCTCTCATTTCTGTAAAATAAAATATGAAAATAGGTTCAATAAATGGTATTGAAACAATTGAGTATCTCGGGGAAAAAACTCTGCCTCATACCTTGCACAAAGGCAAATTTCAAATAAATAAAAGTTTTAAATATTAAAATACCATAAGTTTTGTAGAAACAATAAAATGTTTTTTATACTCTTAGTGTTAGAAAGGCCCTTCTAAGCAGAATAGAGACCAGAAAACATAAAGGAAAAGAATGACTGGTTTGAAAAACTAAATATTAAAATAATGACAGTTTTGAATAACTAAAAATTAAAAATTAAAATCTTATCATGTAGATGACAAAAACCACTATAAATAAAGTTAAACCAAAAACAACAGGGAAAATATTTGTAACTTATATGTAGGTGAAAGCTTAGTAACTATGATATAAGGATCTTTAAAATCAATCCAAAAGATCAAATTTAAAATAGAACAGGAATTCAAACAGGCAATTCTCAAAAGAAAAAAATTCAAATTTATAATAGTCATGAAATTCAAATTCATAATATTAATGCCTAGTAGCGGTAGTCATCTTTTAAAAAGTGGAAATTAAAACAATTAGGTCTTTTAGTTTTATTTTTTTAAGCCTAACACATAGGAAAAGGTTGGGTTTTTTTAAAGATTTATTTATTTATTTTAGAGAAGTGGGGGCAAAAGAAGGGGAAGCGGCAGAGGGAAAGGGAGAGAGAGAATCCTCAAGCAGGCTCCCTGCTGAGTGCAGAACCTGACACAGGGCTCAATCCTGGGACCCTGACATCATGACCTGAGCCAAAATCAAAAGTCAGACATTCAATAAACCGAGGCACCCAGGTGTCCCAGAAAAGTTTTTTAAAGGTAATAATATGCATAATGGGCAAGGGCCTAGTGGAAAGGCATTTATATAAACTCTTGGTTTGTGTGGATTGCTACAATATTTTGGGATGCTGGTCTGACAGAATGTATCCAAACATTAAATGTAGGTACCTTTTGGCCCAGCATTTCAATTTCTAGAGATTTATCCAAAGAATATAATTGGACAGACAAGCCTGTGACTCAGTTTCCTATTCTATGAAATGGGGATAATATTGTTTTTCTGTTAGGGCTTTAACATTGAATAAAATAATTTACCCAAAAGGTTTAATAGTTTCTGGCACATAGAAAGTGCCCCATAAATGTTACTTCCAATTATGTCCATTGAATGCTGTTTTAATAGTAAAACTTGGCAGTAATATAAGTGTTTGTCATTTCAGAGATTGGCTGAATAAATTATTGCACATGTAATGCCATATAACTGCTACAAAAGATTTCATCAAGATGGCCATGATATATATTGTATGTGGAAAAAAATGCAGGTTACAGAATGTACTCTACTATCTCATTTTTTAAAGATTTTATTTATTTATTTATTTATTTGATAGAGAGATCACAAGTAGGCAGAGAGACAGGCAGAGAGAGAGAGAGAGAGAGAGAGAGGAAGCAGGCTCCCTGCTGAGCAGAGAGCCCGATGCAGGGCTCAATCCCAGGACCCTAGGGATCATGACCTGAGCCGAAGGCAGAGGCCTTAACCCACCGAGCCACCCAGGCCCCCCTACTATCTCATTTGTTAAAATGAAGGAAAACCACCTTCAGGATGAGGATCAAAGATAGGAGATGGTGTTAGAGTGGACTTACTCTACATTCACTTACATATTGCTCTCCTTTATCATGATGAACATTCATAATTCATTATTATGAACATTTTCTACTCAGTAAAAAAGGTGGATACTTCCACTCGTTTGGCCAGACAAAACCCCCCAAAAAGAAATCGTGAATTAATTGCCCACATTAACCTTGGCAAGAATGAACCTTCTAGAACGGAGCCCTGTGTGGATGAGAGCTGCTTCTCCAGCAGGGGCTCCTGTCAGCACAGGCCCATGCTTCACCCATCTGCTTTTTACTCTAATTTTTTTCTTTTCTTTACTACAATTTTTTCAAGGTATTTCTTTAAAACCTGTGGGAACCCAACTAACCCCATGCTTTTGTTGCACTCATCTTTTAGGAAAGAGAATAAATAAGCTACCAGAGGGATTTCTTTAGGAAACAATTGCCTGGGGAGAACTCCAGTCTGGTAGACTCAGCCCATTGCTAACACTGTCTACGGTATTGTACGAAGAATAAGTCAAACAGAAGAAAGGCCACATTATTTAAAAAGTGTTATGCTTAGGAGAAAGCTTTTCAGGAATAGGCATTGAAATAGAAAGGGGTTTTTGGCAAGCTTGATAAATCCTACAAAAATGAGCTCCCCAGTAACAGGATCATATTTTGTATCTTTATAGTTCCCTCATACCTTGTACCCTAAGAATTTACTTGCTTTTAGTTTGCTGGGAAATTTTTATTCTCAAGAAAAACTGTATTCCTGAAGTTTTCCTATTAATTTAAACTTGATTGTTCTTTAAAATATTTTGTACATAATTCATCTTATATTGGGTTCATTTCACTTTACTGGCTAAAGCTTCCCAAGTATATCAAACACCTACTATATACAATTATATTTTCTTTGTTTATTATTAAAAGATTTTATTTATTTATTTGAGAGAGAGTGAGAAATCATGAGAGGGGAGAAGGTCAGAGGGAGAAGCAGACTCCCCACGGAGCTGGGAGCCCCATGTGGGACTTGATCCCGGGACTTCAGGATCATGACCTGAGCCGAAAGCAGTCGCTTAACCAACTGAGCCATCCAGGCGCCCCACACTTATATTTTCAATGATTTTCTTTTAATTCTTTGTAAATGTGCCAAACAGACATTGGTTGAATGAAAAACATTTTTTACTCGAAACTAGCTAATGACATTAATGGTATCCCTTGCAATAACGGGAGATACCCTACGATTGTTAAGGCAGGCTATAAAATCACCACTCCGAGGTAGATGTACCTATGTTGGTGCTCTAATTATAAATGGGGAACCCCGGGGCACCTGGGTGGCTCAGTGGGTTAAAGCCTCTGCCTTCGGCTCAGGTCATGATCTCAGGGTCCTGGGATCGAGCCCCGAGTCGGGCTCTCTGCTTGGCAGGGAGCCTGCTTCTTCCCTCTCTCCCTGCCTGCCTCTCTGCCTACTTGTGGTCTCTCTATCAAATAAATAAGTAAAATATTAAAATAAGTAAATAAATAAATGGGGAACCCCATTAAGTGGCAGTGTCACTGACTTATCCCGATAAAACACCGTACCTCGAGGAAAAGTATAAACATCCTTAGTGTCCACCTGGTGTGTTTTAGGATCCTGGCCTTGGGGCCCACCTGTTTCTTGATATGGTTCTGGAAAGCATTCTTTGGGCAGATCCTTATTTTTATATGCCTTAGTAGAAAGATCTTCAGGCCCAGGTGTTTCTTGGTATATTTCAGGTGAGCCTTCCTCAGGCCCAGGTGCTTCTTGGTATATTTCAGGTGAGCCTTCCTCAGGCCCAGGTGTTTCTTGGTATATTTCAGGTGAGCTTTCCTCAGGCCCAGGTGTTTCTTGGTATATTGCAGGTGAGCCTTCCTCAGGCCCAGGTGTTTCTTGGTGTATTTCAGGTGGATATTCCTCAAGAGCAGGCACTTCTTGGGTTGTGTTATGAGAGAATGCTTTAGGTACAGCAATTTCTTTATATGTTTCATGAGAGAAGTGTTCAGGTTCAACTGTTTCTTGGTGTGTCTTTGTAGAAAGGTCTTTAGGCACAGCTATTTCTTGTGTCTTAGGAAAGAAGCTTTCAATCTCAGCCATTCCTTGTTCTGGTTCAGAATTGTATTCCTCAGATTCAGCTCTCTTTTGGTATGTCTCAAGAGCATACCCTTTAGGCATATCTGGTTTGGGGAATGCTTGGAGAGAGCATGCTTCCAGATCAGCTATGTCTTCAGATGTTTTAGAAGGAAGGACTTTGACTACAGCTGTTTCTTGGCACATTGTAGAGGAGAGGGCTTTAGATTCAGCCGTATCAGGGCACATTCTGGAAGGATGGTTTTGAAGTATGGCTGTTTCCTGGCACATTGTAGAAGTGAAATCTTCAGGTTCAGCTGTATTAGGGCGCATTATGGAAGAATAGCCTTGAATCACGGCCATTTCTTGGCACGTTGGAGGAGAGAGGTCTTCAGGTTCAGCTGTATCAGGGCACATTATAGAAGAATGGCCTTGAATCACAGCCGTTTCTTGGTACATTGTAGGAGACAGGGCTTCAGGTTCAGCCACATCTTGGCATGTTTCAGAAGGGTGGTTTTGTACAACTGTTTCTTGTAACTCAGAAGAATGATCCTGATGTATGTTTTCTTGATCCACTGCAGAAAATTGTGTCTCAGGCATAACTTTTTTGGGAGAAGCTAGCAGAGACAGCGCTTCAGTTATACTCTTAGGTGGTTCAGTTTCTTTATCCATAGGTGCCAGTGCTTTCTCCATCATGTCTTTTTTAAATTGTGACTGAGGTTCCTCCTTCAGTTCCTTACTTTGTCGTCTCCTTCTGCCTCTTTTGTTTCCTTTTCCTGTCCTTGACCGCTTGCATTTTTTCTCTCTGTGGAAGATCAGAATTAGTGTCAGCAATGGGATTACAGGATTGGAAGAAATCCTTAGTGATAACAGTCCCAGGCCTCCCGCGGCCTACTGTGTTGCATGACCATGAACAAATACTTAATCTCTCTAGACCTCAACCTTCTTGTTTGTAAAATGAAGGAGAAGTGCTAGATGTTCTCAGGTGGCAAGGAAAGAAATGTCCCTCGGGGAATTTTTGTCTCTGACACCTGGCTCACACAGAATCTTCCTGGTGAGTGTAGAGTGCGTGTGTGTGTTTGAAACCATATACTTAAAGATTGATCATGGAAAGTATATTACTCATGTTGTACGGGAATAGACTGGCAAGCTGGTTTACACAGTAGTCTCTTTGGGTAGAGTCTATGTGAGTTAGTCCCACTATGCCCTACGCAAATGGATACAACTGTGTTTCTAGATCTGCAATCTAGGCACAGCTCCTTGCCTGTGCAGCCCGCAGACGGAAGATATATATATAATTGCTTATCTAATTCAGCGTCTTGTGTACAGAATGTTAATTGCTGTGATACATGTCAAATGAGATGTACTGTAAGCTGGGCCAAAAGCTGCAAAAACATTTCTGGAAGTAAAGAGTCCTAGTAGAAAGGCATGAGTGGCCACATTATACCTACTCCAAATTAATAGCTAGAGGAGGGATCTAAAAGATAAAAGGATATGCATGGAAATTGCAGTCAATGACAAATTGTTGGGTATGGCCACTACAAGCAAATACAGATGGCTAATGTAGATGGGCTGGGGGAGGAAAAGGTGCTATAAATAAACATTTCATCATTTTTCTAAACCTATTGAAATTCTGTTCTATGCTGCCTGCTCTGCGGAGCCTTCTCTTAGAGATCACAGGCTGAAATGTTCTCCTTGCTCAGGATTTATGACGAGGGTCATGCTTTTAGGGGAGGGACGTGGGCTGCCTCATACTCTCCTTATTTCTGGGAAGATATTCTTAGAGTAAATATTCTTATTTCTTTTAACAGACAAGGTAAAACCAGTGCTTTTATATCTATGCAATGTTCATAATTCCTTGCATACTTAAATGGGTACCCTATTCTACCTTTATTTATGTTTGGTGATTTCCATAGTTAAAAATTTTTTAAAGGTGGCCTCACGAAAACTAGTTTGAAATCAATGTTTTAAAAGTTATATATGTGGGGGGGCGCCTGGGTGGCTCAGTGGGTTAAAGCCTCTGCTTTCGGCTCAGGTCATGATCCCAGGGTCCTGGGATCGAGCCCCACATCGGGCTCTCTGCTCCTCAGAGAGCCTGCTTCCTCCTCTCTCTCCCTGCCTGCCTCTGTTGCCTACTTGTGATCTCTGTCTGTCAAATAAATAAATAAAATCTTAAAAAAAAAAAGTTTTATATATATGGGGCACCTGGGTGGCTCAGTGGGTTAAGCCTCTGCCTTCAGCTCAGGTCATGATCTCCGGGTCCTGGGATCGAGCCCTGCATTGGGCTCTCTGCTCAGCAGGGAGCCTGCTTCCCCCTCTCTCTCTGCCTGCCTCTCTGCCTACTTGTGATCTCTCTGTCTGTAAAATAAATAAATAAATCTTTTTTAAAAAATATAGAAGAAAATATTGGGCAAAACGATGGGATGAGACCTCAGCATGATAGAGTTTAATTTCAAGTAACAGAGGACACAAGATAATTTATAAAGTCCTCATTTTCAGATTTTTAAAAGATGGTGTATGTGACTTTTTCAGGAAACACATTTCATCCTAGATATTAAATCCTAAATAATTTGTTAGGTAAAACTCTGAGGGAATCTGAGTTATGTTCCATATTCTTCCTGGTAGTTTTTCAAAAGAGACAAATACATCTAAGTGGCCTAAAATTTAATCCAGACTCTGTCACTGGTCAGCTATGTGATTATGGACAAGTCCTTAAGCTCTCTATGCCTTGGTTTCTTCATAGGTAAAATGGAGTAAATGGTATCTGTCCAGCTTCATGTGGTAGTTGTAAGAATTGCATATAATAGGGGCGCCTGGGTAGCTCAGTTGGCTAAGCATCCAATGCTTGGTTTTTGGCTCAGGTCATGATCTCAGAGTCCTGAGAGTGAGCCCCATGTTGAGCTCCCTGCTCAGCAGGGAATCTGCTTCTCCTCACCACCCCCCGATCATGCACACCCTCTCTCTCTAAAAATAAATAAATAAATCTTTTAAAAAAGAACTGCATATAATAACTTGGATGAGTGAATTATTCAGATATAAATTAGTACTCATACTAATACAGGAAGCCCAGTCCTTCTTATGTGCCAGGCACTGTTTTGAGTAATTTACTTATTCTATTACCTCATATAATCTTCACATCATCCACTTATGAGACAGATACTATTATAACCCCCATTTTGCAGATGACAAAACCAAGGCACTTTTTTGTCCAAGGTCAAATGGCTAGAAGTGGGGGAGCCATGCTTCAGATCTAGCCATTCTGGCTTTAACAGCCAGGGCTCTTAACCATGACCCTCCGCTGCTTCTTTCTGGAACCACTGAGGTTTCACTGTGTGGTGTGTTATGGTAAGAACAGCCCTCAGCAGTAAAGAGATGTGTCACAAGAGCATGGCCAGCCAGCTGCCAAGAGGCTCACCAAAGTGTCCTCTACTTCAGTGACTTTATCAGCCTTGCCCCACCCCCACCCCAATCCAGCAAGCCCAGAAACCCAATTCTATCAGCACACGGAGAAGAACTCCCTTTATCTGGGATAGAACTCATCAGCCAGCTCAGAGAGACTGACATATAAACCTAAAGACCAATTTTTAAGGA
This sequence comes from Mellivora capensis, assembly GCA_004024625.1. Classification (NCBI taxonomy): domain Eukaryota; kingdom Metazoa; phylum Chordata; class Mammalia; order Carnivora; family Mustelidae; genus Mellivora; species Mellivora capensis. The sequence continues at coordinate 203,865 of PISX010000179.1, forward strand.
AACAGTGAGAAAAGCAAAGTCACCTAGCAGAGGATGCTTGGACTAACAGACGAATGTATTCTTTCTCTGTAGCAATTATTTAAGAAGCCAAGTAATGATCAGAAGTTTGTTTGGCAAGTATGGAATTAGGGGGGCTAATAGGATATTCTTCAACTGAGTCATCTGCCACAGGACTCGAGTACAAAAGTTTTTGCTGTAATTCCTGGAAAACCATAACTCCTGGAAAACCTTTCTGCAAATCATACACTAAAAGTGCAGTGCTTGGGGGGGAAAATAGAGTTAAGGCAAATAACTCAAATCCTGTGCAACTTTTTTGTTTGTTTGTTTTTATTAAGTAGGTCCTACACGGGACTTGAACACTCAACCCTGAGATCAAGACCTGAGCCAGATCAAGAGTCGGGGGGCTTAACTGACTGAGCCACAGAGGCGCCCCTTGTGCAACACTAACGAAAATAATGGGTAACCAGGAAATGACTTGAGTAGACAGGCCGCTTACCCTGGCTAGAGACTGCCTGAGACAGAGTGAAAATACTCAAAAGCAACAGTGTAAATGCAGGCTTTCAGCTGCTGAGATCATGCAAATGGTGGGGGTACTCTGAGCCAGCAGGCTGGGCACCGGAGGTAGTGCAAGCTACATGTGGGGAGCAGTGCAGGGCTAATCCTGTCCTCTGGGGAAGGATGCCTGGATGCATCCTGAAAAGGCCCCTGCTTTTGCAGCAGCCAAGCTGAAGGTTTTTCCCTTTCTGACTGAAGGTTTTAATTGTATTCCCTTTTGACCGGGCAAAATCTCAAACCAGTACAACTTCTAGATTATACTGACATCATTTTCCTATTTACCAATCACATGTGAGGTGACTGGTGCTATAGAAACTCGCCTTGTAGCAAACTAGCTGGTAACTCAGTCCACAGGTGGATAGGTGCTTTTTCTCCAGAAAAGTGCTAAAACATCTATATTGTACTTTTTTTTAAATGATGCCTACAAATATGTAAACTATTTTATCTTTGCCATCAAAAGAAGCATTTTTGCAGCAATGAAGAAATGCAAATCTAACTGCTAATCTAATAATAGTAAGAATGATGATAATAATGTGTTTATATCAGTAGTTTTCAACTGGGGGCAATTTTGCCCCTTCGTTTCCCCCTCCCACGTCCCACCCCCTGTCCCATGTCAGGAGACATTTGACAATGTCTGGAAACACTTGGTTGTCACAACACGGGTGAGGGAGTGCTACTACTTTCTAGATGCCAGAGAAGCTACAAACCATCTACAATGCACAGAACAGCCTCCCACACAAAGACTTACCCTGCCCACAGCCTCAATAGTGCCCAGATTGAGATACTCTGGCTTAGATGGGCTAAGCTCATACTCTGGCTCCTTGGGCTCCCCGTTTCTATCTCTAAGCATGTCCAAGTACCTCTGTTTTCAGAGTCCTATTTTAAATGGGTGCAATTAGAAGCTGCCTCGTTTATAATCATGGTCTCAGACTCCCTCCCTAAGGGAGGCAGGTGACTTTGCTTGGAGATTTAAGAACTCCCACACTCTCCATCACTTGTTTCCATGGTTTACTCCATGGAGAGTTAGCACACTCATTCATTTAAGATTTTACTAATTGAAAGCTTGGAAAAACTAGCTTGATGTTCTCCTCCAAGATATCTACTGCTCCCAACAAGATGCTTCTATGTTTGTGTTACCAGAGTAGTAGAACACCAAGCCCCTCTACAATATGATTCAACTGCCTGGGGCTTTAATTTAAGAAGAACAGGAATAAAATTCTTTTCCCAACTCTTCACTAGCTATGTGATTTTAGTCAAGAGACTTAACCTTTGAAGACTTGGGGTTTTTTGTTTCTTGGGTTTTTTGTTTGTTTGTTTTTGGGTTTTTGTTTGTTTGTTTGTTTGTTTTTGTAAAATAGGGATAACCACCCACCCCCTCCAATTTCTGGGGTTGTTGGAAAGATACAGTGTGTAAGAGTACATCAGCACTACTTGACCCAAAGCATATACTGGACAAATATAAGTTCTTTTCCTTCACAATGATACTATACCCAAAATGCCACTGCAAATTTTGCTTCTCTTGCGCTTCAGCTTTCCTTTTTCTGAGTTGCTCTCTGTTTCGCAAATTCCAAGTTCCAGTGATTTCTGTAGGATCAAAATGGAAGTTAGAGGATGTAGTGATAAATTGTGGCATTTGTCAGCAAGAGTCCTAGGGCAAAGTGGTAGAACCTCTACACGAGGTATCTGTTTTGCTCCCAGCTTTTGGGGGACAAAGATCATATCTTATTTATCCTTGGACTGACCTCCAAAGAATGCCTAGGAGCAAACATTCAGTAAACACTTTTTAAACGAAAGAGTCAGTATATAAGTGTGCTATTAACCCATTAATTTCTTCAAAATAATTTTACATATTGTAGAAACATTAAAAAAATCAACCATGTTCTGCCATCCTTAATGTTATAACCTGTTTTTATTTTATTTCTCATACCCATCTAGTCCTTATATTACATAAATCTGTAATGATTGCATACTATAATTTTATCATTATTAACCCAACATTATGTCAGATATATTTTCTATGAGATAGTCCTCAGAATTGTCACTTTAATCAAGTTGACGTATTCCTGTTTGCCCAGTCATTCCACTAGCATTGGTTGTTGCCAATTTTATGGGAATTTTATGGCAAATTTTTTTGCCATTGTAGATCAAATTATAATAAGAACATTCATGCATGCAGCTTCTTTCCTTTTGAATTTTTTCCTTAGGATGATTTTTCTCCAAGTTCTTTGGAAAGTTGTCAAAAAAGGGTTCTGTTGCCATCTAAGTTTGTGAAAAGTTAGTGGGTCTTCTTAGAACTGTAAAGTGATTACAAACTTCCACTGAGATTCCAAAGAGACAGAGCATGCCCCTTGGACCACAGCACCTTTTGTTCTTAGAAGTTCTTGGTGAACTTCGATGGGGGAATAATATACCTTGATTTTTACCAATGTTTAAGTAAATTTCCTTCAATTATGAATGTAGGTGACAAACCACAGCAGTTTTTGTACAGTAACTGACTTTGTCACCAAAAGAAATCACAGTTTTTTTCATATCACAATACAGTGGTTGCAGATACCTTAAAATACAATTTATTTGAGATGATATATTCAATCTGATACAATGGTTTTAGACTCACCTTAATATGATCTTGTTATTTAATGCATTTACAAATAAGCATATATATTACTATATCACAATTTTTCATTTTGATAATTGTATCTTATAATTGTTCCCTCTGGAATCCTATCAATTTTATGTATTTAAAATATTTTATAAAGGGGTCTATAGGTTTATCAGAATGCTGAAGAGATCCATGGCACAAAAAAAATTTTTTTTTAACTATCTCAAGGCCTAGGGTTCTGCAAAATGTTTTGAAACGTGTCACTTTAGAACAGACTCAAGACTAAGATTAGTGAGTCAAAAGAATTAGCTCTATAACAGTTCAGGCAATAGGTAGACCAGATCTCTTTCCAAAAATCATAACAAATTTATACTACCATAGAAGTATAAGCATGTACTTGTCTTACCACAGCCATCCAGTACTGGGTATTTTCATTATCTTTCACTTGAATATATTATTAATAACTTACTTGTTATCTCCTTGTGTTTCTCTGGCTTATTAGAATTAATGCACTATAAATCACCTCAGAAGGTATATAACCCCAATACTTCCCATCTAAGGTTATATGAACATAATCATGTCCTTTTTGGGGGGCCAGATCCATAAAATTTAGGAAAATAATCATAGCCCCAGTTCTTCCCAACAGTCACCAAGTCATCTGAGTGGCCACTAGAGACCTCTGAAGATCTCTTTCATTACCTGGAACATGGTTCTTTTCTTGATGAGGATTAGGTGTCTGACGGCGTTTCAAGTGAGATTGGTCCTTTCCCAAATCCATCTTGCTGTAATACCTTCCTGCTATTTGGTCTAACTTCCACAAGCAACCTTTTTAAAAATATCAAAAGCACCTAACAGTTAGACATACACAGGCGCACAAGTTTACTTGTCACTTAACTTCCCGCCTAAAAGCTTTATCTGGTTGGACCATAGCTGTTGGGCACCTCTACTTTCTTTATCACACTGCACAGGTATGAGCGAGTAGGGGGCATGGTTGGTCCTACTAACCTCATCCTGTAGCATAGTTACTGGTTAGAGAGGGAACTCCATGGCCATAGCCTGGCATGGCGTAACCTCTGGTACAGCAGTCATTTATTTCTGTTGGCTGAAAAGTGCCTGAGTCTGATGGTCCTTTATGGAAGGACCTTTCTACACTATGGAAGTAACATAGTGTAGAAAGAACCCTAGGTCTAGGACCTAACCAGTCCATGTCCTAGAATAAGTCACCCCCCCTTTCTGTGACTCTATGCAAGGTGGGTAAATAATTCCTGACTTGCCCACCCCACACAGTTCTTGTGAAAAAGTAAAAATAATGAATGTGAACATTATGAAGGGGTGAAATTAGACTTACATGCTTTTCCTGCAAATGGCATTCTTTTTACCTTAATCCTTTGCAAAATAATGTAAAGTCTTGCTGTAGATGCTGTGAAATTTAGATGATAGTGCCAAAGAATGAAATTAGGAAACTGAAGCAAATCTGAACTCTTTTCTGTTCACCTGATCATTCTCCAGTAACTCAAGGTAACTAGTGAAATCCACTGTTACTTGTCCAGGAAATGTCAAAAAGAATTTCTTAATGAAAATATGACCGTGTTATGCCACAGAAATTAAGTTGGAACCAAAGGAATTACTCCATCCCTGGTCAGTTGCCCCATTTGAGAAGGCAAAGAGGCTGTTCAAGTAGGGAAGGACGACTGAACACACCTGGATGTGAGCAGCCTGTCTGAGAAATGCGGGATTAACAGTATTCTAGAGTCACAGATTGCATTGAAGCGAGTTTGAACTCCAGTGTTGCTCAGGCCAGTTAAATAGCCTGGGGTCCAACTGACCCAGCTACACACGGGGACAATATTGGTATCTATCTCATGGTGTTATTGGGAAGATTAAATCAAATACTCTGTATAAAACATTTTCTATGTGCCCAGCATATTGAACTTGCTAACAAGTATTAGCTGCTTTTATTAATATTAAAAATATACTAACCAGATTTTGGTAAACCAACTCATTGTTGCTGTTGTTTTTCAAAGACTTTATTTTTTATTTATTTATTTGAGAGAGAGAGTGAGTGAGTGAGTACAAGTGGAGTGAGAGTCAGAGGGGGAAGCAGGGAGCCAGATACGGGATTCAATCCCAAGGACCCGAGATCATGACCTGAGCCGAAGTCAGACACTTAACTGACTGAGCCACCCAGGTACCTCCCAAGACATAGTTTTAAATGCACTAAAGAAATGCAGGAAATCTGGAAGTAATCCTTTATAAAGAGAAAACTTTTAAAATGTGAATAGGTGCCCCCTGCTTTTCTAAACTCTTACAGCATTGGAAGTAGAAGGGCCCCCAAAACCATCTAGTTCCCTCACCCATTTTATATATGGATAAACTAAGCGCCAAGGAGGGAATGATTTACCTGCCCCCAATTTTCTTTCTTATTTGCCAACAGCACCTCTTACTGATTATAGGACAGCTTATCTTTTTCAGGCTTGATCTTTTCTGGGTATGAAAATGTATGAATAGATGATAGAAGCAAGTTTTTCAAACACACTGGAAAATATTGAGAATCACATAACAAACACCCATATATACCCAGCACCCAGAATTAATGTGGTTTACAGTCACCAGACCCTAATGTTTTAGCTTTACATTCCTAAATTTTCCAGTCTTTCTCATCAGAAAATATCTAAAAACTCATAGCCTCAGAGACTGTCTCTACAAAGGAGTCCTGGAAGGAATGGAAGGTGTAATTTGCAATTTGCTTCTTGATCGTTTTTGGATTTTCAGATATAGGGCTTAAAGAAATCAAATACAAATTGAAGTAACTTTAAAAATTTTAAAGTTGTATGTTGGTTAACTGAACATAATAAAAAAAATAAAAAATTTTAAAGTAGTATAAAGTAAATGGTAAAGTTTATCATTTAAAACTGGCATCTTAAATATTGGTCCCTTTATTTGAGATGCTTTCATTCTTACTAGTTGTTTCTTATGATAGCTCAGTAAAATAATATCATATCTCTGGGGTACCTTACAGAAGATGCAGAAGTACTTCTTAATGAGAATGATCTTTACTCAGGGCTTTTATTACGTTCAGTTCAATGATTTGGTAAACCTTAGGGAATGCCACGTACCGTGCCAAGTGTTGACCAAGACTGTCAGGACACAAAGACTGAAGGATGTAGTCCCTGAATTCTGGGCACCGTATGCTCAAGAAAGTCATACACATCCTTAATGTAAGGAAATAATAGATCCTTTGGTCTGCTGCAGCCTTCCTAAGTTAATTCCACTCCTGCCTCATGTTCCCTGTATCTAGAAGCAGACTGCGGAGAGACTATGAGAGGGCGGGGTCTCAAGTTAACAGTAGGGTCTCAAGTTAACAGGGCCAATACTGGGCGGAGGGGGCCAGTGGAGGGACCTTGGAGTAAACTAGATTGGAAGTCAGGCAAGGTGTCTTTGATGTGATAAGCAGGCCAGAGCAGGAACTTTTCTGGGACAGAAGTAGCTACACAGGAAGTTCTGAAGCCATAGTTCATTGTCCCTTCTCTCTGTAGAAAACTCTGGGGTCATTACCAGAATGTGAGATGTTATCCATTAAAGGCTGGCTATTTTTTTAAACAAATGCTGCCTGGTTCTAGAGTTATTTGCATATAAACACACATGTAACCTCTCTCCAAGCGTCAGACTCTTGGGGGGGGGGGTAGTTACCTCTCCTGACTCCCCTTTCCATCCCCCGGTATAATCTAGTGAGAGGCAGTTGCAGGAGCACCCCCATAAATGCCCATGCTCCTGTATGCAGGGCTTGCGGCCTGTGAAGGCACTTTATACACTCAGAGGACCTGTGGTGACTGTGACTTAATAATGGTAATCCCATCGTCTGTTCCAGAACTCTGCCTGGTGTCACTCACTGGCACCGTCCTATGTTCTGGAGATATGGCAGCTAAAAGACAAAAACTCCTGTCTGGATAGAGCCTACAGGCCTACAGTCTAATGGGGAGAGATAAATATTAAGCAAATTTTTAAAAAATGTAAAATATCAGATGGTGAGGAGTGTTTTGGAGAAAACTGAGCATGGAACAATAGGCTAAAGAATGAGGGGGGAGGTCGATGCCGGTGGCTATGTAAATAGGATGGTCAGGGAAGGCTTGATGGATAATGACAGTTTTTTTGTTTTGTTTTGTTTTTAAGATTTTATTTATTTATTTGACAGACAGAGAGAGAGATCACAAGTAGGCAGAGAGGCAGACAGAGAAAGAAGGGGAAGCATGTTCTCCACTGAGCAGAGAACCCGATGTGGGGCTCGATCTCAGGAATTTGGGATCATGACCTGAGCTGAAGGCAGAGGATTAATCCACTGAGCCACCCAGGCGCCCCTGGTTTTTTTTAATCTTTTTAAAAAAATTTATTTATTTGATAGAGACAGTGAGAGAGGGAACATAAGCAGAGGGAGAAGAAGAGGGAGAAGCAGGCTTCCCGGCCAAGTAGGAAGCCCGATGTGGGGCTTGATCTCAGGATGACCTGAGCCGAAGGCAGATGCTTAAAGACTAAGCCACCCAGACCCCCCGATAGCGTGACAGTTGAGCAGAACTGAAAAGGTGAGGGGCCAGCCAGGCTGATAGCTGGGAGGGTGTTCCAGGCAAAGGGACACGGGCAAATGGCCTGCGGTGACAGGAAGTAGGTTCAGAGGAGTAAGTCTGTTGCTTCTTGTAGGGATTTCTACTCCAATTGAGATGGAGAGTCATTGGATGGTTTTGAAGAGAAGACTGATATGATCTGACATGTATTTAAAGGATTCTTATGACTACTGTGTGGAGAACAGACTCTTATCGACAGAGGAGGAGGCAGAAGCAGGGAGACCAGTTAGAAGGGTCTTGTAATAATCCAAGTGAGCTATGATTAAGCCTTGATCTGTGATGGGAGTGGTGAAGAGGTCAGATTCTGGAGCAACTTCCAAATTGGATATAGAGTGAGAGAGAGTCAAAGACAAAGACAAGGGTTTTGGTCTGAGCACCTGGAATGATGGAATTACTGTTAATACATGAGGAAGGCTGGGAGGAGCAGGATTGCCAGAGATGATGATGAGTTTAGTTTGGTAACGTGCAAACAGATTAGGGAGAAAACAGCAAAGGAACAGCCAGCAAAACAGAGGAAAACCAGAAAAGTATAGTGTCCCAGAAGTCACTTGGAAAAGATGTTTCGAGGAGGAGGGAGTGGGGGCACCTGGGTGGCTCAGTGGGTTAAGCCGCTGCCTTCAGCTCAGGTCATGATCTCCGGGTCCTGGGATGGAGCCCCGGATCAGGCTCTCTGCTCAGCAGGGAGCCTGCTTCCCCCTCTCTCTCTGCCTGCCTCTCTGCCTACTTGTGCTCGCGCTCTCTCTCTCTGTCAAATAAATTTTTAAAAAAATCTTTAAAAAATTTTTTTAAAAGAAAGAGGAGGAGGGAGTGATTAATTGTATCAAATTTAGCTAATAGGTAGAGTAGAAGGAGGATTGAGGGTTGTCTATTTCCTAACAATTCAATTCATTATAGACTGGAGCCCAGAGAGGCCGTATAGGCAGGACGAAGTTACATGGTTTGCATTTCCCAGTGCACAATGAAGAGGCATTGCTCCTCCTACAAAAATTAAGAATTTCCAGTCGAGGGTCTCCAGGGTGGCTCAGTCAGTTAAGTATCTGACTTCGGCTCAGGTCATGATCTGAGGGTCCTGGAATCAAGCCCCATGTCAGGCTCCAGGCTCAGAGGGGAGTCGGCTTGTCCCTTTGCCCCTCAAGCCAACCACAGCAGAAAATTAAACCCAGCACAGGGCCTTCCCTACTTTCACAGTGTTTCATAGGATCCTTGCAGTAGACATAAAATACTTAAGGTCATTTTTCAGAACAAGACACTGGTGCTAAGTATCGAGTGATTTCAGGTCACAGAGCTAGAGTAAATCTGGAACCTGGGCCTTCAGCCTCTGAGCCCGGTCTTCTTCCTATAAGACCAAACCAGTTATTGAGGGAGAGAATGGCTTTTCCACCTCCTGACCCATCTGGAGCAAGTTTAAATATTGAGGCCCTGTTCATGCTTTTCAGAAGGCTGATTGAACCGTGCGGGTGTGGGGAGGAAGGAAACATGGCTAAGAACTTCTGCCCTAGGGCTCTTATGGTGGGGGTGAGAAGGGAGAAGGGCACGAGGTACTATCCTGTCAAAAACATGGTCTGAGCTTTTCTGCTCATGGATGCCGCCGAGTACACATCATTAAAGTTCCACTCCCACCGCCATCATGTCTAAGTCAGAGTCTCCCAAGGAGCCTGAAGAGCCATGGAAGCTCTTCATCAGAGGTCTGGGCTTTGAAACAACCAATGAGAGTCTGAGGAGCCATTTTGAGCAATGGGGAGCACTTATGGACTATGTGGTAATGAGAGATCCAAACACCAAGTGCTCCAGAGGCTTTGGGTTTGTCACGTAGGCACCTGTGGAGGAGGTGGGGGCCGCCATGAACGCAAGGCCACACAAGGTGGATGGAAGAGTTGTGGAACCGAAGAGGGCTGTCTCAAGAGAAGATTCTCAAAGACCTGGTGCTCACTTAACTGTGGAAAAGACTTCTGTTGGTGGCATTAAAGAAGACACTGAAGCACATCATCTAAGAGATTATTTTGAAAGGTATGGGAACATCGAAGTGATTGAGATCATGACTGACCGAGGCAGTGGCAAAAAGAAGGGTTTTGCTTTTGTAACATTTGACGACCATAACTGGAGATAAGACTGTCATTCAAAAATCCCATACTGTGAATGGCCACAACTGTGAAGTAAGGAAAGCCCTCTCTCAGCAAGAAATGGCGAGTGCTTCATCCAGCCAAAGAGGTCGAAGTGGTTCTGGAAACTTCGGTGGTGGTCGTGGAGGTGGTTTTGGTGGGAAGGACAACTTTGGTCGTGGAGGGAACTTCAGTGGTCGAGGTGGCTCTGGTGGCAGTCGAGGTGGTGGTAGATATAGTCCCAGTGGGGATGGCTATAATGGACGCAACTTTGGAGGTGGCGGAAGCTATAATGATTTTGGCAATTAGAACAATCAATCCTTAAATTTTGGACCCATGAAAGGAGGAAATTTTGGAGGCAGAAGCTCTGGCCCCTATGGTGGTGCAGGCCAATCCTTTGCCAAACCACGAAACCAAGGTGGCTGTGGTGGTTCCAGCAGGAGCAGTAGCTACAGCAGTGGCAGAAGGTTTTTTTGTTTTTTTTTTTTTTTTAAACTTTTTTTAAATTTATTTATTTGTCAGAGAGAGAGAGAGAGCGACCACAGGCAGAGGCAGAGGGAGAAGCAGGCTCCCTGCCGAGCAAGGAGCCCGATGTGGGACTCGATCCCAGGACGCTGGGATCATGACCTGAGCCGAAGGCAGCTGCTTAACCAACTGAGCCACCCAGGTGTCCCATGGCAGAAGGTTTTAATGACTGCCAGGAAACAAAGCTTAGCAGGACAGGAGAGCCAGAGAAGTGACAGGGAAGCTACAGGTTACAACAGATTTGTGAACTCAGCCAAGCACCGTGGTGGCAAGGCCTATCTGCTACAAAGAAGACATGTTTTAGACAATACCCATGTGTATGAGCAAAAAACTCTAGGACTGCATTCAAGACTATTTGTATAACAGGTTATTTTAGTTTCTGTTCTGTGGAAAGTGTAAAGCATTCCAACAAAGGGTTTTAATGTAGATTTTTTTTTTTGCACCCATGCTGTTGATCGCTAAATGTAATTGTCTGATCCTCACGCTGAATAAATGTGTCTTAAAAAAAAAAAAAAAGCGAAACAAAACATGATCTGGTACAAGTGCTCCAAAGCTAATGTGGTTTCAGGCTATACTGATAATTACAGAGCCCCCACACCAGGGGAGATCAGAGTCCTGCTACACTGTGGTTTGTCATGCCATATGCAGAGCATCATACTCTGGGGACCATGAGAGGGATATTTGAGAATGTGCAGGAAAAAGAGCAAAGGGTATGTAGCAGTACCACTCCCTGGCCGTGTAATTTGGGGGGGAATTGCTGTGTTCTTGCTAATCCTCGGCTTCTTCCCTTGTAAAACAGGAAAAGTAAAACTTCACCTGGATTCTGTGGTGGACAAAACCAATCTTGAGAGCTTTTTGTAGAACGAAAAGCACTGTGCGGATAGGAGTGTCCTAAACATGGGCGGTGTTCATGGTATTGTTGGAGTGGTCTAGTGATGCACCTAGGCATTTTCTGAGAGTGCATTTGGGCACACAAGTCAAGAAAGGGAAGATAATCATGCATTTACTTTTCTTAGTGTTCCTTCCTTGCTAAGATACTTTTCCAAAGCTTTCAAATTCTTTTCAAAGAAGAGTGGATCAAACTTAGTTTTCCTAAGTGGAGAGGGAGAGTTTCTGGTTTCCCTCTCTCATGGTCTGTGGATATGTGATAAATGAGTTCTGTCTCTGCTTAACCAGATGCTGCAGGACTCCTAGTGATAACATGATCTACGGTTCTAGAATGGCGGCAACCTGCCTTTCTTTTTTTTTTTTTTAATTTTTTTTATTTATTTATTCGACAGAATTCACAAGTAGGCAGAGAAGCAGGCAGAGAGAGAGAGGAGGAAGCAGGCTCCCCACTGAATGCGAGCCCCTGATGCGGGGCTCGATCCCAGAACCCCGGGATCATGACCCGAGCCGAAGGCAGAGGCTTTAACCCACTAAGCCACCCAGGCGCCCCCTGCCTTTCAATCTAGTTTGTGGCAAAGGTCCTCCTCTGGCCTCCTCCACCCATGTTTCTTTCTACTTCTTACTGTATAGACAAATAAGCACCTCCCGATGAACCATGAGTGGTCATTTGTCTGGGGAAGAACAATTCTGCTCCCACCTTGAGCCGCCATCACATCTTTCTTTCCCCAACTTCTTGAACTTCTACCATACTCAGTTGACCTTCTTTTCCCCACAACCCTTCTTCGTCCTTCACACCTGCAGTCTAGTTTTTCTTTCCACATTTCTTTCTCTCATCAGTGATGCCTAGCGGCCAAGTCCTGTGGCCCCTCCACAGTTCTACCTCTGAGAGAGAGAGAGAGACTTGCTCATGACCCCTCCCAGCGCTTCCACCCTCCTTGAAACCTGCTCTGGCTCTTGGCATCTGTGAGGATATATTTTTCACCTCTCTCCCTCTTCCTCATCCTTCCTCACAGGCTTCTCTTTCACTCCCCTCAATGTGGGAGGTATTTCCCAAGGATGACTCCCTGATCTTTTCTCTGTATACTTCCACCCTTCTTAGGTGGTTGATCCAACTGTAGACCTTCTGCTATTACCTCTGTGCATATATCTTTTAAATAAATATCAGTCTGAGTTCTAAGCTCAAGTTTTCAAGTGTCCCTTGTATGTCATTCATTACAGAATATCCCACTGCACCTCCAACTTAGCATAACAAAAACCAAATCTATCTGCCCCCTCAGGCCACTTTCCTCTTTGGTTTCTTTCTGTCAGAACAATAGCGCCGTGCTCCTAGTCATCTAGTTGTAAATCTTCACAACTGTCTTCCCCTCTGCCTCTTCACTCCTTCTCACATCCAGGGGGACTCAGTTCCATGAGTTTCTTCTTCCCAGTGTCCCACATGTTCATTCCCACTTATCCTTCCCCATGCCACCATCCCAGAGAGGGACCTTACCTTCTCACTCAAGTACTGGAAAAGCTTCCTACATGGATTATTTGTTTCCATTTTCCCCCACTATCCCCAGACTATCCTGCAGAAACAGCCAGCACATTCCCCTTATGGCTCACTCTGAACTGGTCACTACCTTGTGTACAATACTGTCAAGTCTCAGTAATACTTTCAGGATAAAGACTTAATTTCTCAGCCTGGCCCTTAAAGCCAACTTCCTGATCTTCCTTCCCATTCCTTTCCCGAAAATACCCAATATTCTAATTAAACAGTGCCATTGGTCCTCTCTGTTTGCCCTTGGCTCTTTCTAACACCCACATACCTTTATTCACACCTCCTGGCTGTTCAGTGTTCTTTCCTTGTGTCTGCCCATCCAGATAGTGAGCGCCTCCATCACAAAGCCTTTGATGACGGTGATGATGATGGTGAGGAGGAGATGTCAGCCACTTTGCAAACACATAATAGGTACCTAACATTTTATATACATTATCTCATTCAGTCTGTCCAGCTAATATTATCTGTTTCACTGATAAGGACATTACTGGTTTAAAGAGATTAGGTTATATATCCCAAGATCATCTAAACGCATGATGTGCTAGAGTTAGGGCTTAAAACCAAGCCAGTCTGTCTTTATTTTTTTTTTAAGATTTTATTTATTTATTTGACAGACAGAGATCACAAGTAGGCAGAGAGGCAGGTAGAGAGAGGAGGAAGTAGCTCCCCGCGGAGCAGAGAGCCCGATGTGGGACTCAATCCCAGGACCCTGGGATCATGACCTGAGCCGAAAGCAGAGGCTTTAACCCACTGAGCCACCCAGGCGCCCCGGCAGTCTGTCTTTAAAGTTCAGATTGACCATTCTGTTCTACTACCTCTTTGTACCTAGAAGTGATCTCTCTTTCCAAACTATAATCACAGTTAAGGTGAGCTTCTTGTATGGTAAATACCACATAATAGTTTTAATTTTATTGTTCACATGTATGCATCTTTTCTGTAATATTCATTTGGCAAACACGTAACAAACATTTACTGCTAGCCTCTTCACGGAGAATCCTTGACATGGAGAAGAATCAAACAAGAGTCCTTTTCCCCAAGAAACTCAGTCTGATTGAGGGAGAGAGATAACAAGCAAATCTGAATTAGAATATAACACTACGTGGTCATTTTAATATCAATATTTCCAAATGCTCTGAGAGTAGATATGGAGTACTAATTCTATTGCCATAGAAGCGGAAAGATAAGGATATTACACTGTGCACCACCTCTGTAATTCTTATTTGTAACTGCCATGGAATGAATCTGCATTGGTCAACAAGCAGATTTGGGAAAATGAGGAGGTTTTATATGTATGTAATAGTGTCATGGGGTTTTTTTCACTTTATACTAGTGGGTTTTTCCCGCTTTTAGTCATTTCACAATAATAATAATAATAATAATAATAATAACCAAGTTTATTGAGCACCTGTTTACCATATACCAGGCACTATTCTAAGCACTTTATATAGAATTCATTTGGTCTCTGCAACTTCCTTTAAGGTAAGTAAGTATTGATATCCTTGTTTTACAGATGAAGAAACTAAAGAAGAGGCATGACACTGCGCCATAAATCACCCACCTAGTAAGTGGCCCAGCTGGGTGGTTTGGATCTAGAGATTTATTTTTTTAAGATTTTATTTATTTATTTGTCAGAGAGAGAGAGTGAGCACACAAGCAGGGGGGAGCGGCAGAGGGAGAGGGAGAAGCAGATGCCCCGCTGAGCAGGGACCCCGATGTGGGAACTCGATCCCAGGACCCTGAGACCATGACCCGAGCTGAAAGCAGACGCTTAACCGACTGAGACACCCAGGTGTCCCAGTTGGATCTAGAAGACCATACATTTAATTACCTTGTTCTCTTACCTCTCAAGTAAAATTTCATATTGAATAAAATAAGATAGCAATATATTTTCTTTTCCAATCCCCTCCCTCTCCTGGGTTCTCCTTTTCCCTCTCCCTTATACTTCCCCTCTTTTCGACATTTGTTGACTCTTTATTCTGCCCAAAACAGTGCAGGGTGTTGGGGATACAAAGGCAAATCAACAAAACATAGCATACATAGAACAGTAAGAGAACATGGATGAGAGACAAGGTGGAAAGAGAAGGACTTCTTTGAATAGATGATCTTGAGCTTAGTTTTGAAGGGTGAATAGGAACTAACTATTGCAACACAGCAAGGCTAAGAGCAAAAAACACAGGCTCTGGAGTCTGATCTAATGTTATTCCCATCAGGTTGTGTACAACCTAAGGAAAGTTACTTAAAACCTCCCACCCTTGATCCCCTTGTATATGGAATGGGTATCATAACACCTACCTCTCATGACTATTATGGAAATTTAAAATGAAAAATTATGGAAAACATTCAGCTCACAGATGACCTTAATACGCTGGCTATTATTATGATTGCTCATAATCTAATTGAACCATTAAATAGTAAAGCTGAGCAAGGCATTAGAGTTGTTTTCAAGGTAAGAAAGTGGAGATCCAGAGGGAGGCCAGTGTCACACAGGCTTAGTGGCAGTTAGAACTGGAACCTGGATCCTTTAAGAGTTCTACCATGTTCCCTTTACTTGTCTGGTGTTCTGAACTCTCCTGTCTATAAGTCAATCAATTTCATTCCCTTGTTTAATGTGTATTTCCCAAACTTTCCAATTGTTTACATTCCCTACTTGTGACTTTTGCCAGATTCTTGTAATAACATCTTCTATATTATTATTTGCTTAACATTTTTTCTTCATATAAACTTATTTTTAATGAAAGCATTTCAAACTTTTTTTTTTTAAGTAGGCTCCAGGCCCCATGTGGAGCCCAAGGTGGTCCTTAAACTCACCACCCTGAGGCTCAGTGAGTTAAAGCCTCTGCCTTGGCTCAGGTCATGATCCCAGGATCCTGGGATCAAGCCCTGCATCAGGCTCTCTGCTCAGCGGGGAGCCTGCTTCCCTCTCTCTCTCTCTCTGCCTGCCTCTCTGCCTACTTGTGATCTCTGTCTGTCAGATAAATAAATAAAATATTTTAAAAAATTAAAAAAATACAAAAAAAAAAACAAAACCTCACCACCCTGAGATCAAGACCGAGTTGAGATTAAGAGTCAGATCTTCACTAAAAGTGTTTCAAACGGAAATTTTATATCATCATTGTAAACAGAAAACCAGTCACAGGTTTGTGCTGTAATAAATTCTATTTCATCCAAGGCACATTAAAGTAAATACCAAGCTATTAAAATAAAAAACATTTCATCTAATTATCTGCACTTCCCCAAGTGGAATGCATACCACATCTGGGAAATGCTGGCCTATGTAATTAATCAATGAACCTTCTCATTTTACAGAAGTTCTAGATCATGTCCAAATCCATCTGAAAACCAAACTGCCCTTTGCGGTGGCTGGTTTATAATTCAGAAGAACAGAGCAAAAGACTTCATTCCCTGGCCTGCGACTGACTCACTATTATTCATATCAGCAACTCTCATTAACATCTCTAGTTGAACACTAGCCTCTCCTATTTTTGCTATTTCTTCTCCCCCTGGAGTTTTAGCAACTCTGGCAACGAACATACTCTAGAAACTAACATAATGGGGTGCATGGGTGGCTCAGTGGTTTAAGCCTCTGCCTCTGGTTCTGGTCATGATCTCTGGGTCCTAGGATCAAGCCCCACATCTGGCTCTCTGCTCAGCGGGGAGCCTGCTTCCCTTCCTCTCTCTCTCTGCCTCTCTGCCTACTTGTGATCTATCTCTCTGCCAAATAAATAAATAAAATCTTAAAAAAAAAAAAAAAGAAACTAACATGATGCTTTAGTTCCATTTATTTGGAAGTTTCAAATCCCTGCTTCCAGCAGTTTCTATTCCCCACTTCCCCGACTTGGAATATATAGTTAAAGTAACCTAGATCAGTCCCTGCCCCCAAAGGGACCCCTGCTGACAAGCTGCAACCTTCTGAACGGTTCCGCACGCCGCTGCTGCCCACCCCCACTCAGAGGGCCCCGCGCAGGTGTGCTTTCAGTAAATAGTCGTCACCCGAACCAATTGGGGTAGAGGGGCTCTGGCTAGCACTGCTGCCACTAGGTGGACATCTAGGGCAATTGCACCATTCTCACCTGCCAATGAAGTCAGAGCTTTGGCTCCAGCACTTTCTTTCGGAGGCAGCCAGCCTTCCTCCCTCCCTCATTTACTGACACTCTCTGTTCCTCCTCCCCGCAAGCCCTCCTGTGGTGAGTTAGCAGTGGGGATGTTTGCATACCAAACACTTAGCTCATTGATATTCTGTCACAATCTGCTCAACAAATGGTAGGCTTTTTTGTTTTGTGTGTGCCCGTGTGTGTGTGTGTGTGTGTGTGTGTGTCTGTGTGTGTCTGTGTCTCTGTGTGTGTGTGTGTGTGTGTGTCTGTGTGTGTGTCTGTGTGTGTGTCTAGTGACACGTTGGTTGTATTTTTAGCCAGGTTGGGAAAGGAAAAGAAGGAGTTACTTTGGCAGGCAGAAAATGTCTTGCCAGGGTCTTTCTTGCCTGGAGTTCTCTTAGGTGGCGGTGAGCGCCTTTAACAGATGGAGTTCAGTTATATGCTCAGATCTGATTTTATCAGCACATATCCTGGGCAAGTTCAACTCGGCACGAGACTTCCTTTGTGCTCCTTTATGTGTAGTCTCGTCACCCTTTCTTGTTAGTACTCTCTCCTCATTTTAAGGAAACCGGCCTTGGTCAGCCATGAGAGTCGCCGGTGTGGGAGTCACATAACAATGTCTGACACTCCACGGGGATAGAAGACGGTGGCAGGCCTGGCCCAGCCTTTGTAGTGAACCCTCCGACCTCCCCCATCAGCAAGAAGCACATTTTATTTTTAAAGTAAGTGGCAGAATGTTTTTGGTAATCAAGAGAGACACTAAAACAATCCCAGACAGAAGAGCCATCCTCTAAAACCTCCAGCAACACCCAGAACGGCCCATAATTCTTCTATCTGAAATAGGAGGTCATGTGTTACTGTTGATATAGCTTTTATCATTAAAGGTGGACATTGCACTTCACCTCTCAGGAAACATTAACTCAAAGGAACGACTACCACCCTGAACAGCATGTGGTACCGCGGGTAGCCTGGACTCTTGGATCAGAAGATAAATAGGGTATCTATTTGCACAGAACTGCTATTAGCTGCTGTTTTTACCCAGTCCAGATGGGTGTATAATACTTCTTTCTCATACAGGGAGACTGGGGAGAACCTTGTCAGACAGAACATAAATAACTTCATTGGTCCATCCCATGAAGGCAGACTTTACTTTCTAGAAAACCACACACCTACTCTGACTTATGGAAACCTCCATTCCCATATCCCACTACCAAATATGACACCGAAATGGATTTAGTCATCTCTCTGAGAGGAAAGAATAGAGTGGAACTGCACTAATCCAGTCAGTTTAATTCCCCTTTAATGGGAATTAAATTAAGATCTCAATAATACATGATGACAGTTCTGCTTTCTAGCTTATATAGAAACTACGCCTCTAGCTCTAAATCCTAGTTATCTCTGACAGAGGAAGTGAAGCATTGATCAAGTAATAGAATTGTTGTGTTGTGGGGAGTAGAAGGAGTGGAAAGAAGAGATTGATGGCCAGGGGGTGGAATAAATAAGTACCAGGGTGAGACTTCTGGGTAAGTCAGACAGGGATGCCAGGCTAGGAGGGTGAGCTATTTATTTGGGGATTTACGAGGGAGCTCGGAATTGTGCTTAATGAAGTTACGTGAACCTGGGACACAGTAACACTGAATTTCACAGAATCTCATAGCTGGAAGAAATCTTTAATGTCATCTGGTCCCATTTCCCAAGAAATGCCTGGAAACCCTCAGTTTACTAGAAAATGTTTCTGTTTTTAAGCACTTTGTTAAAGAAACCAGCAGATACCTTTTAAGTAACCCCCATTTGTTATAGTTCTGATTGTTACTTCATGACCCTGGGAAAGTCGTTTCCTTTTTAGGGGCCTCTGCTCAAAAGCGTGACCTCTCTGGCTATTAGTTTCCGTGTCTATAAATAACCACCCCAGATCTCTCCTGCCCGCCCCTCCACGTGGAGAACAGGCGAAAGAAGACGCTAGAAGTGGGAGTGTCTTGGTAACCCTGAGGTATGGTGCACTTTTAAAAACATGACAAGTGTTGCTCTTCCCTCCTGTATTCCCTCACCAGTGACATCCCCCCTTGCTGTGCAAGAGGGGCAGTGTTCCATCCCTCTCTGTTCTACCAAGAGGCTTCTCACCCTTGCTCCTCATTCTTTTCATAGAGTGACCCACAGACCGTGTAACAGCATTCACCCGGGGATCCTGGGCTTTTGCATAAAAAACAAGGAACAGGCCTGTGCTGGTCACAGCGCTGGCCGCCTCGGGTGGGGACCCGGGAGGGCTAGTGTGCAGGGAAGCCGGCAGTGGTCTTCTTGCTCCTCCCCACATCCTCGACTACCAGGGCCACCTGTCCCCAGGCCTCTACGGACCCCCAGGAACCCAGCAGTAGCAGCCCACACAGAGGGGCCTCGTAGTCCTGGGTTTTCAGTCTCAGTGGAGCTCCTGATGGCCCAGACTGTTGTTCCCTTTAAGAGTCATTTAGTAAGTGTTTGTGATGCGTCAGGCCCTGCGTTTGCCACTGGGGACAAGAGATGAGTCAGATGCACTGCCTTCCCCAGAGACCTCACAGTTTAGTGGGAGAAACAGACTCATGAGTGTCACACACAAGACATGTTATGACCAGAGCCTGAACGGTGTCTGGGCTTAGCCGAGGGATCACTTCAGTCTGTCTGAGGCTCTGGTTCGACTTCTCAGAGGAGATGAGGTTCAAACAGAACCTTAACAGGGGTGTAGAAATTCCCCAGGGGAAAAGAAGAGGCATTGTAGGCAGGGGAAGCTCCCAGTACAAAGGCACAGAGCTGTGGGAGGACACCTGGGTTCTGGGTAATGGGAAGGCCGGAGTGTTCCCGTCAGGGAGTGGGAAGACCTGAAACCAGAAGGCTTGTGAGGGCCCAGGGAGCAGGCCTTTATGATGTCATGGCAGCCACTGAAGGATTTTAGGGAGGACAATGTCATGGTCAGGTAAGGTTCTTAGAGCATTTAGCCCCAGTGTGGGGGCTGGGTAGGAAAGGAGAGAGAAGATGAATTAACTGAGGGTACTGAAGGAAGGGACAGATCCTAGAGAGATTGAGGAGGTAGGATTGATAGACCTTATTATGAAAAAGTCTAAGAGCTTCTGGCACAGGAAATTAAAAAAGAAAGAAGGCACACTGAAAATTTAGTGAGGACCCACAGGTAAGATGACAAGATATCTTGCATCAACTTAACTTCAACTTCTTGACTGCCTGGCCAAGATGGCCCAGGTAATGTTTGTGGACAGGAGGTCAAAAGCTTTTTTACAAATGATTTTTCATAGCTGCAGAGATGGATTCGGCAGATCTGGCTGACTGAGCCAGTATTCCCTTCCTTCTTCTCTCCTGCTCCACATACCTTAGTCCTGAAACTGACTGCTTTGTCAAGGAGGTTTCCTTCCCCAAATGAAAAAAAGCCACATTTGAGTTAAGGATTGGCAAATAACCATGCCAGGATCTCCATGCTAAGTCCCATCTAGATCTATGCATTATCACCAAGAACCGCATAGCTCAAAATGCTCTACTGTCTCTAGCATACAGTTACAGACCAAGCAGGGGGGAAATTTCCAGAAGAATCAATATTTGAGCTGGGTCTTGAAGGAAAGCAAAGGAAAAACAAATGCGCTAAAATCATATCTTTCTTGGTTTAGCACCTAGAGTGCTCTAGGGATGAACTGTCCAATATGGTAGCATGTGGCTATTGAACCCTTGAAATGTGACTAATGTGACTGAGGAACTGAATTTTTTATTTAATTTGCATTACTTTAAATGTAAAACGTTCCCCGTAGCTAGTGGCTACCATCCTGGATAGCACAGCTCTGGAGTGCATTTAACAGGCTCGGATTCTGTTTCAGATGTTCATTCTTTGCTTCATTCTCCTTGTGACCCTCCTCTGTCCCTGTTCTCTTCTGCCCAGTCCTTCCATTTTGATTACCAATTGGCTATCTTCCAGCTTCCAACACTGGTTCTGTTTCCTGGTTATTGATTTCCTCTCTCTCTCATCATAACAGAACCCTGGACTATCTTCCATTTGACTCGTGCCTTAATACCTCCCCAGTTTGTCCCATGTGTGGACCTAGCTAAAGTAGGATTCAGAGAATCCTTTCCTGCCACATTGAGCCCTTCAACAGGTCTCATTTCCTCCTTTTCCTTGGTTTCTTTTCCAGGTCCCTTGAACCAGCCAGTTAGTGATGTGGAATATTCTTTGATGTTCTCCCTCCTTGACAAGCTGAGTTAGAGGATGGGACAGTTGAAAGAAAAGGAAGGTGGGAGGGAGGGTTATAATAGACTGAATGACTACTTTGATCTGAGGTCTCTGGTAATAGGTCAAGAGCTCCATCCGGAGGCCTTCTCTGTCTTTTTAACTTTGATTTGGGTAAAGATAGCAATATTGATAGATTGTTTACCTTTGTGGATGAAAGGGATAGATTCGGGATAGATTCAAAAAAGGGGCTCAGGGTGCATGGGTGGCTCTGTTGGTTAAAGCCTGCACCTTTGGCTCAGGTCATGATCCCAGAGTCCTGGGATCAAGTCCCGCATTGGGCTCATTGCAAGGTGGAGAGTCTGCTTCTCCCTCTCCCTCTGCCGGCTGCTCCCCCTGCTTGTGCTCTCTCTCACTAGCTCTCTCTCTCTGTCAAATAAATAAATAAATAGTCTTTTAAATTTTTCCCAAAAAAGCCCTTGATAAGCCAAAACAATGGGCCAAATTTAACATGACGAAATGGAACGAGGACAAGTCTCAGATCCTGTATTTGGATCTAAATGGCTAATAGCCTATATGCCAATACATGGCTCAGAAGGTTTGGTGGGTTTTGCTGATTATGAATCAGTGGTGGATAATAAGAAAGATAATATACTCTGGGAAAGCACTACAGAATCGTATCTAAGAGAGATCTGTGCATTTCCACAGCAATCAGACCACACCTGGATCATTGTTTCATGTTCTGAGCATCTCACCTTAAAAAAAAAAAAAAAAAGAAAATGGTGGGGGGAACATTGATTAACCAGCCACAGGGGTAAAGGAACTGGTAACCCATCATATGAGAACTGGGCCACCTGAGGCTTGGAAGAACAGACCATGGGGACGGGGCCACCATCCTCAGTCTCTGCAGGGCATTCACAGGACAGAGAGCAGACACATTCTCAGGGGCTCCTGAGGGCAGAGCAAAAAACAGTGAAAATTCAAGCCGACTTCAGCTCAGTGTGATGAAAATGTTCCCAACTGAACTGTGATTTTTGGCATTGTAACCTGCAGAGGCAGAATTTGGTAGAGCCCCTGGAGGAACGATGTTAAACATGCCCCAGAGCTAGTCTGCTCAAATATTGGTTGTCTCTCCAGTGATGGATGGCTCATTCAAATGTGTAAGCCCCACACTTGCTGACCCCGTGTAGCTGGCAGGTTCTATATTAAGTGTCAGACTCTTCTCATTCTAGCTCAGCATTCTAATTAAGCAACTGTGGCTCCTTGCATGTGGCAAACAGGTTTCAGGCACAGAACCTCTAGCACCAAGCAGAATGGCAACATAATTTTAGCTCCGAAGCGAAATGGGTCTCACAATAGCATCAGTGCTGCGTGCGCATTAACATTTGAATATGCTGTATAATAAGCGTGTGAATTACTCTAAGAAGAATACTTGAAGAATAAAATAAGCTGTGATCATTGGAGGAGAAAGGGGCCAGCCACTGATAGGATGGCTGCTGCTTGATACTCAAAAATACACGACAGCTCTCATCACAGGTAAAAGATAAAATTACTGGGATTATAAACCATGATGAGAGCAGCAGGAAGTGATCGGAATTTTATTGGAAGGAAGTATGTGGTATAGTTGTTGTTGTTGTCGTGGTCGTTTACCACACTCAGATTTATGACTAATAAAAATGTGTTTCTGTTTGGTCGTTTCGTCCCTTTGAGTAGTTTAGGTGTGAACCTGTTACTGTATTGCTCGTCTCAACTGTGCAGAAAAAGGCTGGCAGGGGTGCCTGGGTGGCTTAGTGGGTTAAAGCCTCTGCCTTCAGCTCAGGTCATGATCCCGGCGTCCTGGGATCGAGCCCCGCATCGGGCTCTCTGCTCTGTGAGGAGCCTGCTTCCTCCTCTTTCTCTGCCTGCCTCTCTGTCTGCTTGTGGTCTCTGTCAAATAAATAAATAAAATCTTTAAAAAAAAAGAAAGAAAAAGGCTGGCAGTTTACGAGGGAGGTGAGGAGCTGGGAGGGGAAGGCCTCCGGTTGGACCTGGGGCCATGATAACCACCTCGTGCCAGAAGAGAAGCTGTAGGGGCACCTGGGCGGCTCAGTCAGTGTAGCAGCTGCCTTCCGCTCAAGTCATGATCCCAGGGTTCTGGGATGGAGTCCTGCATGGAGCTCCTTGCTCAGCAGGGAGCTGGTTCTCTCTCTGCCTGCCACTCCCTCTGCCTGGGCTCGCACTCCCTCACTCTCCCTCTGACAAATAAATAAATAAAATCTTAAAAAAAAAATACAATAGAAGCTGTAACAATGACCCAGTACCCCATGCCTTGGACAACCTAAAAGGGCAGTTCTCAAAATCTGATCACCAGACCTCGCCGCGATTCTGCTACTCTTTCAAAGGGTCCGTAAAACCAAATTATTTGTATATTAAGATATTATTTGTCTTTTCTACAGTATGGAACAACTATATACTATATGATTCAATTTCTATAAAATATCCCAAACGGGAAAATCTGTGGAGACAGAACACAGATAAGCCGTTGCCAGGGACCAGGAGAGGTCAAAAGGGAGAGCCTAATGGGTACAGGGTTTCCTTTTGGGGTGAGGAAAATGTTCTGGAACTAGATAGCAGTAGTGGTAGTGAATGTCCTAAATGTCACTGAAAATGGTTAAAATAGTGAACTTTATGTTACGTGAATTTTACCACAATTTTTTTTTAAAGACCAAAAAGAGAGAGATAGAGAGTAAAGTTTGTACATTGTACCTCATGAGAAATTCTTCCTCTCCAGAATTTTGAAACTTGAGAGTTTTCTAGTCCTGAAAGTTTTCCTCTTTTCAAGGCCTCAATAGCTACAATTCTTTTTTTTTTTTTTAAGATTTATTTATGTATTTATTCTCACGACCTGGGAGATTATGACCCATAAAATCATGACCTGGGCCGAAATCAAGAGTCAGATGCTTAATTGAGCCAACCAGGTGCCCCAATAGCTATAATTCTTAAAGTAAAGAAACAATTTTCTTATTCCCTGAACATGCTAGCCTCTTTTAAACCATCTCTTTGGACTTTACCCAATGCTTTATCCTTTTGCCTTATCCTTTCTGTTGACCCGGAAAGCTAGTACTTGTTTTTAAGGTCCATCTAAAATGAGGGGCACCTGGGTGGCTCAGTGGGTTAAAGCCTCTGCCTTCGGCTTGGGTTGTGATCCCTGGGGTCTTGGAATCCAGCCCCGAATGGAGCCCTGCTCTCCGCTCGGCAGGGAGCCTGCTTCCCCCCCTCTCTCTGCCTGCCTCTCTGCCTACTTGTGATCTCTGTCTGTCAAATAAATAAAATCTTTTAAAAAAATTTTTTTAATTATTTAAAATGTCATTCTCTTGGTGAAATCTTCCTGGACCTGCACCCCAACCCCAGGAAGAATTGGCCTGTCTGGGTTCTTATAGTACTTTGGTCATATTCCTTATGTCATATTCCTGATAAAAAGAATTGTATCACAGTTACTTGAAATACATCACTTTTTGTTAATATGTCTGTCTCTCTTAAAAGGTGACTCTTAAGAGTGGGAGTATTTCTCATTACCTGAAAAGCCCAGTACAAACACATACCCCTCACCCCACACCCCTGTAGCTCTCCAAATGCTGTGCCAATTAATAACTTTATAGTAAGTACTTCTTAAAAGGCTTTACAAACATACACTCATTTAATCCTTCTAGCCTTATATACATTTTATAGATTGTTCACCTGAGGTAATAAAAACTTTAGGGCATGAAGAGATGTTAAAACAGCAAAGTCGTGGGCACCTGGCTGGTTCAGTCAGTTAAGCATCTGCCTTTGTCTCAGGTCATGATCCCAGGGTCCTGGGATCGAACCCCATATCAGGCTCCCTGTTGTCCAGGGAGCCTGCTTCTCTTTCTCCTTTTCCTTCTCCCTCTCCCTCTGCCTGCCGCTCCCCTTGTTTGTGCTCTCTTTCTCTGTCAAATAAATAAATCTTAAACACATACACACACACACACACATCAAAGCCATATGACAGTAAAACCACAGGACAGCATCTGCTCTCAAACTTGGCACATGGTTGGTGCTCAGTAAATCCCTGTTCTGACAAGAGAAGGAAAAGCTAATAATATTGGGTAAATAAAAGGTTCTCATATCTCTTTTATACTTCACAGTGTTAGAGCTGGGAGGGGACCTTGGCTATCTCCCTGTGCAAGTTAGAGATAGAACACGGGAGCTGCCAGGCAGTCCTGTGGAAGAGACATGGCCCTGGAGCTGAAAGGGAGAGATTAAGAGCAGAGAAAGAGGTCTCCCAGAAGGGGAGAGAGTGAATAAGTTGAGAGAGAGAGAGAGAGAGAGGAGCTCAAGATGATTATTCAACCAGCACTAAGGAAACCCCCATACCCAGGAGAAAGGCGACAGAAGGCAAGAGAACTAAGACACGGGAGAGTCACGGAGCAATGCAAGATGGCCCAGAGCATGCATGCCCCCCAGGGGACAAAGTCTCAAATCAAAGAGCAAGTCAAGGCTTCCTCCAAAAACCAGCTGTAGCTCTTGTCCCACACCATCCTGATAGATCTGCCCAGAGGCAGCTGCCAACTCTTCCAGCTTCTGAGGTGTACCCCGTATTTATAAAATTTCCCTTGCTATTTCTTGATCTCTCCACTTTAGCTGTTACATATTGACCTCCTACCATTAGAAGATGAGGATTTAGCTCTCCGCTACCTCCGTGAAAAACTGGGTGTGCATGAGCCAACTGGAAACCAAGTGACCCATCTGAGGGGGAGACAGTTGCTACTTAGGAGGTTACTGCCAGGAACGCAGCTCCAGGTTGGCGGGATGTGTTTTTGTTTCTATAGGCCAGAAAAAAAAAAAAAAAAAAAGAGAGAGTATGTTTATTTGCAAGTCACCCAAACACAGCTGAAAAATGGGGACTTAACCATGAAGCTCACACTAATGGTCCCGGGTCATTCAAGCGTCAAGGTTGGTTTGATTGAGCAGAACACCTGTGTCATCAATGCTGATTTCCGTGTGAGATGGCTGCCGACAGTCCCCGGGGTCCTCACCCACATCCAGACAGAGAAAGGTCATTTCTGGAAGCCTCTTTCTCAAAGACCTCAGCAAACCTCCGTTAGTCTAGATTGGGTCATGGGCCTGTAGTGGGTACTGTGAAGCTCTGCTCAGTTTCCCTCGTCAGGCTGGACATAGCCATCTCTCAGATGCTGAGAATATTCTTGCAGTCAGTCTCAGGTCTCAGGAAACCACTTCCCCCAAGGTTTTATACCCCCACCCTCATCCCAGGGTGCTGTCTGAGGCTAGCCACTGGCTGATGAGCCTGGGCCCTACGCTTCAATTTGGAACAATTCTGAAGGGTCCTCCCCATTCTCAAGTCCCTGGTGGGATCATCTGAGGCCTTGGTTGTAACTGCATTGCAGTTAGCTGATCAGCTCTGTCCACATCTGCCCTGTTGTCTTCATGTCCCCACAGATGTATGTCCTAAGAACACTCCTTAATAGACCTTGTGCATGTTACTCTCCATCTCGGATTCCATTTCCAGGGAACCCAATCTAAGACAGTCCTCGCTTCTGAATCAACAAAGGTAACAAGAGGTGTGACTATGCTGATGAATTAGGGCTAATTTGTATGCCCTGTTATAGAACCAGGGTGGGATCAGCTTCTCCCAAAGCATACGGGCTGAGGCAGGGAAGATGGGGACTGGAACAAAACTTTGAGTTGTTGATAAAAAAGGGAAGAATCATCCTGGGGAGGAAATGCTACAGATATTTTGAACCTTCAAGAGAGCCAAAAGCAGTTTATGTAAAAAAAAAAAAAAAAATCTCATGATGTTTTCACATTGGAAACTAATTGAGGTATTTTTAAATGCCATGAAGAGCCGACAAGACATGGTCCAATACTGGCCCACATTTCAGCAGTTGGCAACCTTAGCCAGAAAAAAGCAGGTGTAGTTTGTAGCTCCAGAGAGCAAAGTTAGGACTGATAGCTATGTGAAATCAAGATTTCGGCTCAACCTAATGAGTAGTTTCCTAATGATCTGAGTGATATAAAAATGGAATGAAGCATCTAAGGAGGAGGTGAGTTCCTTAAGCACCAAGGTTCATGTTTGAGTCACCCTAGAACTTGAACTCTATGATCTTTGAGATCCTGTTCATTGATACCCATATAAAGTGCCCTACCTTCACAAAATATCATTGATACACCCTTATCCTGATCTTAACAGCAAACAGCATTGGGATTACACCAGTAGTACTACTGAAACGCGACTCAGTTTCCTTTTCCTGGAATACACCCCACTTGACTCATTACTTCTGGATATCTACTTAAGTTTATCAAAGGGAAAAAAGTATCTTGTCTTAGATATAAAGATGCCCCTAGCAAACCCTTTATAAATATCATATCATGATAACCTATTGCTTAGAAATTAGCATTATATTCTAGCATGTCAGAGCTGAAAGCATCTCAAATATCATTCAGTCCTGCTCCTTCATTCAATAGAAGACACAGAGAGGGGAAAGAGCTTAACTAACACAGTAAAGACAAGACCGGGGTCCAGATCTCTTTACTCTTGGAGCAGAGTTCTTCCCACTGCAACCCATGTGATTTTTTTTTTTTTTTTTTTTTTTTTTTTTTTTTTGGTCATTAGGCTGAAATAGTTTCCTATCATCCAGCTATCCCAGAGTGACAGGACTAATGGGGGGCGAATGGACTTCAGGGTTCTAGGAGGAAGCCAGTCTCGGCACCCATTCCCTTTCAGGAGCCTAGAGTACGAAACCATTTATAGAGATAGTTTCTTTGATTACATTTAGAGATTACTTGTTTTAAAAGTATTATGTTCACATGGTTCCAAATTCAGTGTTCTTTTCTCAATCTCACTATGCCTTGAAAAAACGCCATGGTACGTGGTAAGAACTCAGTCGAGAGAAGCAGGATGAAAGATACGGTGGGTCTGGAGGGCAGAGAGCCACTAAACCAGGGCTCCTTAAATTCCCTAATAGGACAAAGCCTGCAGAGGGACCAATCGGCCCAACCTGTAAAGAGAAGAGGGACACAACGGGCAGATGATCACCTTGAAATAGGACTTGTCTCATCCCGCTCCTTCATCCCATACATCTAAGCTGACACAAAGCCTGGTCAAATCTTCCTGTGAAATATGTAGCTTGCCTGTCCCTCCTCCTCTCCCCTCACAGCAAAAAACTTGATTTGGACTTGAGTTACCTCACACGGAGGTTATTGTCACAGGCTTTTAACTGACCTCCTCCAGGTACAGAAATAGCCTTAACCTAAATGAACATGTCTTTCACCTGGTTTCATTTATAGCATGTGTGTAAATTATGCCGGTCTTTTAAAAAGCCTAGCTGTTTACCCTTCAACTCCATGTAGTGGAAAAAACACTGTTAAGTGCCATGCAAAGACGTGCTCCAAGTCAGGAACAAGGCTGGTCACCAGAGAGAAGAAAGTTCTCAGAAAATGGGTAAACAAGTTGCATTATTATTTTTATACATTAGTATAGGACTCATTAATAAGAAGAAGTGAACATCCAGCAACCCAGATAAATCTCAAAAATACCATGTTGAGTGAAAGAAGTCAGTTCATATGAAGTTCAAGAACAGGCAAAACCATCTCTTGGGAATGTAATTTGGGACGAGGGTTGCCTCTGATAGGGCACTGGAAGGGTTACAGGGGAGTGGGATAGCCATACTTTCTAACTTGTTTGGGGTATCGGTTTTACACATATATACCTTTGTCAAAACTCACCAACTGTACGCTTAACATCTGCCCATTTTACCCTATGGAACTATTCTTCAATGTAAGTGAGCAAGCAAGAGAAACCTACCTGCTCAGGCTGTTGTGGCAAGAAGAACCCGGATGTCTGGTGAAAAACAGTGGCTTCCTAGGAGGCTGCAGCCCTCTCTCAGCTTTTCACTAAAGAACATCTGAAGAATTGGAGAAATTAGGAATCTCTCAACACCATGCAAAACCGGACAGAAAAGCAATGCTAGGGGCTCGGCATCATCTCTTTTCTTTTAAAGTCCATGTTGCAGGCTCCTGGGTGGCTTAGTTGTTAGGCATCTGTCTTTGGTGTCCTGGTGTCCTGGGATCGAGCCCCACATTGGGCTCCCTGCTCAGCGGGGAGCCTGCTTCTCCCTCTCCCACCCCAACCCCCTGCTTCTGTTCTCTGTCTCACTGTCTCTCTGTCAAATAAATAAAATCTTAAAAAAAATAAAGTGTTGGGGCACCTGGGTGGCTCAGTGGGTTAAAGCCTCTGCCCTCCACTCAGGTCATGATCCCAGGGTCCTGGGATTGAGCCCCACCTCGGGCTCTCTGCTCAGCAGGGAGCCTGCTTCCTCCTCTCTCTCTCTCTCTCTCTCTCTCAGCCTGCCTCTCCCCCTACTTGAGATCTCTATCGAATAAATAAATAAAATCTTTTTTTTAAAGTTAAAAAAAATAAAGTGTATGTTGCCACTGGATTAAGAAAATCTGACCCAATTTGAGCTCATATCCTACCACTTTCATTTCCCTGAGCAGACACTTGGGAAAAGGTATGAAGCCCCTTAGCCCCTCAGCGCCTCCCACACTGTCTGTCCTCTTGGCCACTCTGGGGACATCCAGCCCTTTGGGAACAGATCTGAGGCAGCCAGAACACCTTTTCTCAGCATCCACAGCTGCTGCCAGGAGCTATCTCTGCCAGCTTGCTTGCTGTTTAAATTTCATTTGTTTCAGAGTTAAAGCATGGACAGAGATTTTTAACTCCAAATAGGACTACAGAGCTCTTACCCAAACGGGGGCTCCTGTCCCACACTTCCTACCTCACTTCCCAGAGAATCATTCTTCCCAGAGAATCATTCCAGTTCTTTCAGCTGTTGCCTCTGGTGTTGGCCTTCTATTACATAAATAATATGGTTATAGTACTCTTTATGTTTTTTTTCCTAATTGGAGACATTAACTGTTATCATTAACTATTTTTTATTAAACTTTTTTTTAAAGGATCTTTATTTATTTGAGAGAGGGAAAGAAAGCACGAGCAGGGGAAAGAGACAGAGGGAGAGGCAGAGGGAGAAGTGGGTTCCCCTCTGAGCAGGGAGCCTGACTGGGAGGTGGGGGGTGGGGAGCTGG
The DNA here is from genome assembly GCA_004024625.1 of Mellivora capensis. NCBI lineage: Eukaryota > Metazoa > Chordata > Mammalia > Carnivora > Mustelidae > Mellivora > Mellivora capensis. The sequence continues at coordinate 234,072 of PISX010000179.1, forward strand.
CTCCCAAGACCCTGGGCTCATGACCTGAGCTGAAGACAGATCCTTAATCAGCTGACCCACCCAGGCGCCCCGACCATTAACTATTGACTTCCAACCATGAGAAAGAAGAATTTCCTTCTCCCACCATCACTCTCACCCAGTTTTGACTACCCCTCCTCTCAGTCCTGGTTATTTATATTAGCGTGGCTTCCGACGAGCCATGTACCTATATTTGTCATACAACTTTTTCCTGGGGTTAAGAATGACCCCTTTTCGTCGTTTCCATTTCTCAATCAAAGCTGTAAAATGACCTCTCAGTGTGGTTACATGGGAGGTAATCTTCATTTTTATTTTCCAGCATCCCTTCTGGAACCCTCTGACCTCTTGCTCCATCCATCCTGGGTTGCTCTACAGACCTGCTGTCCAGCTACCCTGGTGGGAGGGATTCTCCAGCAGCTTCCTAAGAAAGGGTGCCTGAAGGCTTACTATTTTGAGATCTTGAATGTCTGAGAACATTTGTAGTCTTCTCTCATCCTGAGGGATCGTTTGGCTGTGTGTTACGTTCTCAGCAGAGGATCCTTTTCCTCAGAAGGGATCAATTGCTCCACTGTCTTCCGGTTTCCCATGTTCTCTTGAGAAGTCTCATGCCATTTGACTTTTGATCCTTTCATTATGACTTTTTTTTTTTCCTCCTAGGACACGTTTAGGATTTCTGGTTTTCTGAAATCTCATTACAGTGTGACTTCACGGGCCATTTCAGTCTGGAAATCCAAAGGAACTGTGTTGTATTATTGCTCGATAAGTTCATCCTTTATAGCTGTAGGTAATGAAAATACTGACATTTGAGGGTCTTGCAGTGGAGTGCCAGCTCGCTTCCTGAACACCGTGGCATGATGCCCATTAGTCTTTAAGACCTACTGGTACACACAGTTTCCACTCACCTTTTTATTTATTTTATTATTTTTTAAAGATTTTTATTTATTTATTTATTTATTTGATACAGAAGTGGTAAAGAGAGAGAGAGAGCACAAGCAGGGGGAGAGGCAGATAGGCAGGCAGGCAGAGGGAGAGAGAGAAGCAGGCTCCCCACCGAACAAGGAGCCTGATGTGGGGCTCAATCCCAGAACCCTGGGATTACGACCCAAGCTGAAGGCAGCCACCCAAACAACTGAGACACCCAGGAGCCCCTCCACTCAACTTTTTAGTGCCTCTCTTGTAAATATGAATGAATAGTCAAGAATGATCGGGTACTCAAGAAAGACTCTAACACAGGAGCCAAAAATCTGAGTTAGTGAAAAGGAACTTGGAGAAAATGAACCCATTTCAGATATGAAAATGCAACTTTATCTCTTCAAAGATAGAAAGATGTTACAACAGAGCGCCTGGCTGGCTCAGTGATGGAACATGTGACTCTTGATTTTGTGGTTGTGAGCTCCAGTCCTGTTGGGTGTAGAGATTATTTAAAAATAAAAATCTTCAGGGTATCTCGGTTGGTTGAGCATTGGACTCTTGATTTTGGCTCAGGTCATAGTCTCAGGGTTATGGGATTGAACCCCAGGAGGGCTCTGCGCTCAGCAGGGAGTCTACCCGAGATTTTTCTCCCTCTCCCTCTGCTGCCCCCCCAGCACTCCCCACTCTCTCTCTCAAATGAAATAATCTTTAAATTAAAAAAAAATCTTAAAAGAAGGAAAAGATGTTACATCAATGAAATAAAAACAGGGTGCTATGAAAAATGAACAAGAAAAAGCCCTTGGAAATTAGAAATATAGCCAAGGAAAAATAAATCTGCTTATTTTTTTTTAAAGATTTTATTTATTTATTTGACAGAGATCACAAGTAGACAGAGAGGCAGGCAGAGAGAGAGGAGGAAGCAGGCTTCCCGCTGAGCAGAGAGCCCGATGCGGGACTCGATCCCAGGACCCTGAGATCATGGCCTGAGCCGAAGGCAGCGGCTTAACCCACTGAGCCACCCAGGCGCCCCAAATCTGCTTATTTTAGATATTTTCTCTTTAATCAGTCACTTCACCTGAAAAGAATTCTCCAATCTCCTGCCTTTGGAGATTAGCTAGTAGCCTTCTGAAAAGGGAATTGGAATGGTATCTCACCATTTGGGATGTAGACTTCCACTAATTCCCTTCATTTTAGAGTTCTCTCTTTCTTGAATTCTGATTAATTTAATATGGGACCATATTAAATTGGTTGTCCTGGGTTGTCCTTTTAGTTTTCTTTCAGTATTTATCTTTTTGTTCTGCTTTCTGGGAAAATTTCTTCAACTTTCTTTTTAAAGGTTTTATTTATTTCAGAGCGAGCAAGAGCACAAGTTGGGGGAGAGGCAGACTCCCCACCAAGCAGGGAGCCCAATATGTGGCTAGATCCCAGATCCTGGGATCTTGACCTGAGCCTAAGGCAGATGCTTAACTGGCTGAGCCACCCAGGTGCCCCTCGACACCCTAGTTTTAAATCCTTTTAAGGATTTGGGAGGGGATGGCAAGGAGCATGGATGGATGAATTAAATCCATCACCATTATCAAATTACAGAGCATTTCTGTTACTTCAAAAGAAACCTCATACTCATTAGCCCTCAATCCCCATTACTCCCAGCCCTTGGCAACCACTAATCTACTTTCGGCCTCTGTGGAGTTGTCTGTTTTGTATATTTCACATAAACAGAATCATACGTGGCCTTCACGTTTGGCTTTTTTCATTTAGCATAATTTTTTTCTCTTTATTTTTTTTTTAATAAACATATAATGTATTTTTATCCCCAGAGGTACAGGTCTGTGAATCGCCATTTAGGATAATTTTTTTAAGGTTCATTCATGTTGTAGCATCTAGCAGTACCACATTCCTTCCTAGGCTGAAAAAAAGTTCATTGTATGGCTATGCCATGTTTTGTTTACCCAGTCATCGGTTTATGGACATCTGCATTGTTTACAATTTATAGCTATTATGAATAATGCTACTATAAACATTCACGTGCACATTTTGTGTACACATATATTTTCATTATCCTGGGTATATGCTAGGAATGAAATTGTTGGCTTTGTTTAGCTTTTTGAGGAACTGCCGAGCTGTTTTCCAGAGCCGCCCTACCATTTTACATTCCCACCAGCAATGCACAAGGTTCCAGTTCCCTACGTTGTCCTCACCGCCACTTGTCCCATCATTTTATCATGGCCATCCTAGTGGGGGTGAAGTGGTATCTCACTGCAGTTTTGCTTTGCATTTCCCAAAGCCTAATGATACTGAGCTCCTTTCATGTGCTTGTTGGCCATTTGTATACCTTCTTTGGAGAAATGTCAAATTTTTTGCTCATTTGTAATTAGTTATTTGTCTTTTTGTTGTTGAGTTCTAGTTCTGTACATATTCTGAACACAGTCCCTTATTAGATATACAACTGCCAGAAATGTCTTCCCCTCCCACGCATTGTCTTTGGACCTTCTGCACAGTGTCATTTGAAACACAAAGTTTTAAAATTTTGATTAGCGAAATGTATCTTTCATTTTTCCCTTGGTGTGTTGTGCTTTTGGTGTCACACCTAAGAAAGCTTTACCTAATCCAAGGTCATGCAGGTTAACTCCTTTCTTTTCATCAGCGTCTTCCGGTTTTAGCTCTAATATTGAAGTCTGTGATCCACTGTGAGTTAATTTTTGCATATCTTTTGAGGTACAGGTTCAGCTTCATTCTTTTGCCTGTGGATGTGTAATATTCCTTGCACCATTTGTGTAAAAGACTACTCTTTTCACATTGAATTGTCTTGACACCCCTAGGTTTTCAACCTAGTCATTACTTGAAAACTGACTGAAGATTTTCTGAAGATGGCAACTAATTTAGGAAAGGGTGAGGGGAAATCTTACGCGGTGCTAACGGGAATGTAAAAGAAGTCCAGCCTCTGAAGGGCAATATGCCGTGCACATCCAAATTCAAAATGTATATACTTTGCTTCAGGAATTGTACTTCTAGGAATTTATTTTCAGGACCTAATTGTACAAAGCTGTTATACGTAGTGGGGAACAACTGGAAGTAAATATCTATGAGTAGGAGACCAGGTGAATAAATTATGCTATGTCCATACAACGAAATATGATGTAGACTTCAGTAGACTGAAGGAGGCCAATAAACGGATAGATAGATAGATAGATAGATAGACAGATAAAATAATGGAGACGTATATTTATTGACATGGAGCAATCTCTTGCTAAGGGAAAAAGGAAAGCATGTCTCAAAACCATTTATAGTAGGATTGCATTTATATATTTTACATATGCAACTACATTCATAGAGATAACTCAGAAAATATTCACAAAAATGTTAACAGTGGTTGGCGCTAGGTGATGGGATTTTGGCTGGCTTTTATTTTCTTCTTTAAACTTTTTTGCATTGCATGAATTTGCTACATACATATGTATTGTCTTTATATTCAGAAGAAGAAAAGCTATTTTCATTTTGCAGAAGAATGTCCTCAAGGAATATATATTGTAAACGACTATTCAATGACAGGGAAAGATGTTCATAATATATTGTTAACCCAAAAAAGGTTACAGTATCATCCCACTTATGAAAAAAAATCTGAATGTAATATACACGGTATCTCCTAGGTACTACGATACTTTTTTTTCACTACTTGCTATTTCTGAAATAAGGATGTCTCTTATAATTTATATGAATATTTAATGTAGTGGGCTCTCCCTTCCCTGCCCCCCTGAAAAGCTGTTATTAATGAGACGATGCTTCTGGCAACCCGAGACTGAGAAAGTGCCATATGTGGGTAGAGAAAAGACTGGAGGAACAGACATCAAAACATGAGCAGTGCTTTGCCCTGAATTGAAATTTTTATTTTCCTCTTTTTGTTGAGTACATTTTCCAAGTTTTCTATAGTGCATGCATAGATAAACATTAAAAACAAAACAAAACAAAACCACCAGAACCTGCTTTTCAAGGAAGAAACAGAATGTGAGGGTACCTGGGGCTTATAGCCTTTACCAAAATAAGAGCCTAACAAATTAGGGAGCACAACAATTCCCTGAGTAATGTCAGAGTGTAGAGTGAGGGAGGAGTACCTTGCATGCCCACTGAGGGGCCCATGGCCAGGCAGGAGCTGGCAAAGCTTGAGAACAGATGGAAAGTTCAGTCATCAGGAGCAGGACTCTGAGATCAGTCTTAGTCCTGTGTGGACAAGGAAATCCTTGTGATGTAGGAGAGGGTCCAGATGGTGGGATGCTGGCTAATTATGGAGGAGAGGGATGCTCAACACTGTGGGGCCACTCAGACTAGCTCAGGAACACATTCCCAGTTCCTCAAGAGACCAAGAACTGAATGAAACTGAAAAGGGGCCTGCCCCTTTTAAGAGTGAAAATGTATATTGGTTTGGGTGAGCCCTTCTCTCAGCCAGAGGGGCAGGGTCCCTAGAAGAGGTGAAGGACATGGACTGGAGGTGAAGGACTGAAGGCCACAGCAGAATTTCAACGGCCTCTGCTTAGGGAAAAGGAGAGACTTGAGCTTTTGGTGACTGTGCCTGGGGCACAGAGGAAAAAGCCAGGTACTGTGCCAGGTAGGAGCTTCACCCACATGACCATGTCTAATCTTTGCAACAGTCCCGGGATGAGCAGCCTGAGCCTCAGAGAGGTTATGTGGTTTGTCCAAAAGCACAGTCAATAAGTAATGGAACAGAATTCCTAACTCAAGAGTCCCTCTCTGAAAAGCAAAAACATTGAGCAGAATTAATACTCATGATAAATATTAATACTTTTTTTTACAAAAATATACGATTTTTTTTTTTTTTTTTTTTACAAATACACAGGTGGACAAAACCTGCAAGGATATATGCTTTAATGATGGATAGGTCTCATTGGTAGGAATTTAATTTCTAAGTTTTATTTTATTTTCCTAGTTTTGGTGTTTTGCTTTGGCTTTTTTTTTTTTTTTTAACTTTCCACCTCCTCAGTGATGAGCACGTAAATCTTCTTAAAGTAGAGAAAACAAAAAAAATTTTCAGAAGCAGTTGTGAGGACTAGTGGATCAAAGTAATGGGAATGAATTACAGTGAGACCTTAATGACAGAGAAATCCAGGTTCTTTACTGGTTATGTGAGTTCCACTTGGCTTCACTGAACCTGTTTCCTAAACAATAAAAGGGGATTATAATCTTGTCCCAGTGAGCTGTTGCCAAGATTAACTGAGATGCAGTGTACGTGAAAGTCCCAAGCACAGTACTTGGCATAAGGATGATGTTTAATAAATATTAAACTTGACTAGTCATAGCTCTTCACGCTGCACCAGGAAGGCCGAGCGCCTATAGCTGTTTCAGAGAGCAGAAAGGAATCTGGTTTCCTTGGCAGGGGCTCCTGACCAGACCTGTAGCTGCCTATACACCAGGCACTCTCTCCTCCCCTGTTTTTACCATCTGGAGACTAATAGGATCTCATTCCTTACCCCATTTTCACCTATTTGCTCTTCTTTCTTCTCCCTTTGTCTCAACAATCTCAGCTGCTTAGATAGTATTTTTGAATACATGTGACATTATTTTCAATATAACACATATTTTCAGAGCACCTGTGTCCTAAAGATAGCCCCAGGTTTCTACTCTCCATTCATATCCTCAGGAATATTTGTATGAGCTTACAGTCTAGTTGAGAATTTTAGATCCTTCAACTCCCATTTGTTGTCTAACTGCTGTCACTGGTACACACACCCTGTTGTGGAAACCCAAAAGGCAGATCTTACCAGTGTATGCACATAGGCTTGGGAGAGGAGGGGAAGAATGGAAGTATTTAGTATTTAAAGAACAATAATCAGGGCGCCTGGGTGACTCAGTGGGTTAAAGCCTCTGCTTTCGGCTCAGGTCATGGTCTCAGGGTCCTGGGATCGAGCCCCACATCGGGCTCTCTGCTCAGCAGGGAGCCTGCTTCCTCCTCTCTCTCTGCCTCTCTGCCTACTTGTGATCTGTCAAATAAATAAATAAAATCCTTAAAAAAAATAAAGAACAATGATCTTCTCACCCTAGATTATGCACCAGCTTCATATACTGCCTTTACTAGACAGAAAATGTGCCCATTCTGCTAAACCGGTTTCAAAGTCAGTTAAACCAATGCCTGAGTGGTGCTGTTTTCTCTCACCTTCAAATTTATCAAATTCTGTTCACAGCCACAGAGTTTGTGGAAGGCTCAGGTCATCTGATGCTGCTGGTGAGGCAGTGAAGTGGAGAGCAGGCCCAAGGAGTTATAAACTAGCTCAGAGTGTTCTCAGACATATTCTGCAGTAAGATATATATATATATATACATATATATATGTATATATATATACACAAACATTAACATTAATGGGAGTAAAAATAGATTCACCCATAGTTCAGACTCCCTAAGAAACAAAGTGTTTTTCACTTTTCCTTAATCTCTTTCAGCCCTTGTTCAAATCTATAAATCTCTGGACATGAAAATGATTGTGGATTAGATACAATTATATATTCTACTTTATTCGCACCCAGATGCATACTCAGAATGATCTTAAGTACAGCAACATTCAAAACCAGGGCACTGTGACAACAGCCCCTTCAGGCCTTCGGACTGACAGTCCAGTGGAAGACGTTGGCAGGGCGCTGAGACACACCCTGTTCCGCCTGTGTTATTTATGCCTCTGGCAGTGAAGCCCCTGACAAAGCAGCATGTCACTGGAACACATGCTCTTTGTTCACAGAGGTGCATGCCAGCACCGGCTGTGTCAGAAGGGACAGTACCGGGTTTGTAGTCTCTCCTCCTTTGGCTCTTTTGCTTTCTTTTTATTTGTGTGCACACTGTGGCTATGTTTATTAATGACTTGGTAGCTTAATCTTATAAAACAGACATTTATCCTGTGAGCTATGTATCATGGGGAAAGAGTCCTTCATACCCTTGGGTTGGTTCTAAAAAGAGGACAGGATCCCAAGATTTGCCCCTTTTCTTCCAATGCCATCTTCCCCACCAGCCATCAGGCTACCACTCTCCTTAGCACAGAGCTACCCTGTTCCAGGCTCCTTCAGCATCTCTCCTTTACCTGCAAGATGGCTTTGCCCGCGCTCTGTTTGGTACTGAAGGCCTTCTACAACTGCTCTCAATCTACTGTGCCAAAGCAGGCATCATGCTATGACTTCATTCCTGTTAGACTGATGGTGTAGCTGAAAAGATGGCAGGCAGGCTTTGGAGACAGACCCATTTGAGTTTAAACTTTAGCTCCACCTCTTGTTGGCGGTGCAGCTTAGGGACCCCGCGCTTCAGTTCCTCATCTGTAAAATGAGTAAAATACAATCTACTTCACAGGTCGTCTGAAGATTAAATGAGAAAACATATTCAAACCCTAAAAGAGGATGTTTCCTAATTGCTCCTTAGCTCATGTAACCGATTTGCTACTTTCTCATAAAAGCCTTTATCTCATGGCCTTGTGGATCTTATAACCTTATAGTTACAGACCTCCTGGGACATCCTGAAGACCACTTTACTCTTCATTTTCCCATCATAGATGTCTGCTAGCACTGACATTTTAAATACAAGACTCAAGAAACAATGTACTATGAAGTGTTTGTCTTTTCCCAAAATGCTTCTAAAACTTTCTTTTGCTTTGAAATTTTAATTGGATGTTTTAAAAATTGATATAGACGGTTTTGTTTGGCACTAAAAGAACTCAGGTAAAACGGGAGGAGTCTTTCTTCACTTCAAAAAAAAAAAAACCACCTTAGGTTATTGCATAGAATTGTGCACTTTTCTCTATTCATAAGTTGTTCTCAATCTTTGGAGCCTCTATGAAGATCTGACACATGACATATTTACTTATTTTAAGCTTAATAGACCCTTACGTGACTCCCCGGAGGTCTGCAAAGCAAACTTAGGGCACTAACCCTGGCTCTCAGAGTGGTTGCTCCCTGAGCGAGACCATTACAAAGGCTACCTGCCAAGCTTTACCGACACAGAGCCCACCGAGAATTTACAGATCTCACTGGGGTGCCCTGAGGAATAAATGAGATAAAAGTCTGGGGGAAAACTCTGTAAAACTTCGAGACCCCATTGGAAATGCTAATTGCTGCCTTGCTATCCTATATTTAACTGTTAGGGGAAAAAATACCCAAAAACCAAAAACCAAAACAAACCTAGGGAGATTCTCTTAAACTCGGGGACACTTGGCCCCTCTGTGGCTCCGGCGGACCGCCGGGGGATGGGAGTGTCCACTGCCCGCAGGCCGCGAAGCCCGACTCCGCCCGGTGCCACGCGGTACGATGCGGGCCGGCAGCGATTCCTCCCCCGACTGAGGGTCCTCACAGCACTGCCCTCCCCGGCCCGGTCAAGGAGCGCGGAGTTCGGGTTGTTGGCCTCGTACAGCTTGAGAGAGGGGAAGGCGAACGCGGGTCCAACGCTCTCTCGTCTGCCCACTTAGCGGGCGTCGGGCTGGCTTGCTCGAACCTCCCAGGACGGACTTGGCCTCCCGGCTCCACGCAGCCCTCCGGGCAAACGTCCCAGCGCGGGCCTCAGACCCGCCTCCAAGATCCGCAAGGTGGGGCCCGGGGGTCTTGGCTCCGCGGCGGGCGGGGAAGCCCCCGGAGCAAGGTCTTACATCAGCCACCCCACGTGCGGTCGGAGGGAGGAAGTCGCTCCAGTCCCCGGGGCTGCGCCTCCCCCCTCCAACCCCCGGCCTCCGCCCCTCCCGCCGCGCGTCTCCCCGCCCCGTCCTTGGAGCAGCCGCGGCCCGCCGAGCCGAGCAGCGCCGCGCGGGGCCGAGTGGAGCCGAGCAGCCGCCCGCGCCGCGTCGCCGGTTTAAGCGCAGTGCGGGGCCGCGGCCGGGGGCGGCGGTAGTGAGACCAGCGCTGCGCTCCAGCCCCCTTTTCCCTCCATGGTTTCTCTCCGCTCCCGTGAGTAACTTGGCTCCGGGGGCTCCGTTCGCCAGCCCGCACGCCGCCCACCGCCTGGGACCGCGCCGCCGGGCACTACCGCCAGCAGACCCCTTCCGACGGCCCTCGCTGCGCAGGCCGGGACGCCTCTCCCCCCTCCGCCCCCGCCGCGGAAAGTTAAGTTTGAAGAGGGGGGAAGAGGGAAACATGGACATGAAGAGGAGGATCCACCTGGAGCTGAGGAACCGGACCCCGGCAGCTGTAAGCAGAACCTCCGTCGGGCGCCCTCTCCCCCCCCATGACTTGCATGTAATGGTGGCCACCTGCGGGGCCCGGGCCGCGGGTTCGCCGGCTCCGGCTCGGAGAAGGGCGCAGCTCGCGGGCTCGGACGGGGAAGGCGGGCAGGCGGGCGGGCGTGGAGGGGGGGAGCGAGCGCGCGGGGATTAACTCTTTGGCGCCCGCGGGCCCCCGCGGCCGTCTGGGAAAGGCGGTGGGGTGGGGGAAAGGAAACTTTGAGCTCCTCGCCCGCCGGGGTCCTTTCCCGGAGAAGCGCGTGTGCGTGTGGCCGGCGGCGAGGGAGGGAGGAGGGGGTTGTGTAACGCTGGGAGCCATGTTTGCAGCCTCCCGGGATGCGCGGCCGGGTGGAGGCCGGGCCTGTGGAGGAGCCGCGCGGCCAGCCGGGGCTGGGCCCGCCGGGGCTCCGCGCGCCCCCGGGCCGGCCGCGGAAGGGGCTCCGGCGGGGCGGGGACTCCTCCGCTCGGGCCTCGCGGTTGGCACCGGCCGGGCCGAGGGTAGGGGGCCGTGGGGTGAGGAGGGGGCTGTCAGCCTCTGAGGGGGGCGAGGAACCCCCTCGCGGGCCCGGGGGCTTGGGCGGGCGCGGCCTGGCGCGCGCGGAGCGGGGGAGGGGCGAGCCGGGCGGCGGAGGTGGCGCAACCGCCGCCCCTCCCGAGGCCAAGTTTGAAAAAAGGACGCGGTTCCCGCCATTTTTCAAGCCTAAAAATAAAACTTTCTCCCCTATTTCTCTTCCTCCCTTTTCGTCCTCTGGGCCTTCCCCATTCCCGGTCTCCTAGGGCGCGCCCGGGTCGGCTTAGGACAGCCGTTGTGGCGGCGGCAGCGGCTGCGCCTTTTCTCCGCGCCGTGGCGGCGGATCCCGGGGCCCCTGCCCGGAGTCTGGCCCCTCGGTGTGGGCGGGCTGTGGCTCCTCGCGCTAGCCGGGGCGCGCCACGGTCCGACAGAGCGCCATGTTGGCGGGCGCCTGTCTCCCTCCGCCGCGTAAGCCGGCTTGCGGGTTCGGGCCGCCGCTGCCGGGCTGAGGCGGTGGCTTCTTTTCCGTCCACCTAGCCGGGGCTCTGCGCGCACTGGCGGGAGCCGCGCGCAGCGGCCGCCACCGACTCCTCGGGCTCGCCTCCTGTGGGGCGCGCTGGCGTCCCCCTCCCCCCTTCTTAAAAGGGCAACGCCAGGCGGCCGCCTCCGCCCGGGCCAGGCGCCGGGGGTTCGGGCGGGCCTCCGCTGGGCTCGCGGGCCGCGCTGTCTCCGCGGCCTCTGCCCCCGCACGTGCTCCAGGGAGGCCGGCACTCGCCGCGGCTGCTGCGTGAGCGGCGGGCGGGCCTTTGAGAATCGCCTCTTTATTCTCCACCCCTGCCCTCCCGGCGGCCGGGCGCGGGGCCGTGTTCCCCGGCGTCCGCGCCTCCGCCATACCGGGGGCTAGGGTGAGTGGCGTTCCGTGGCCGTGGGGAAGCCTAGGGAAAGTCCTCCCACCCTGTTCCAGTCGAGCGATGGGCGCGCTTCGTGCAGTCAGGCAGCTGTGGTAACAAGTTGCCAACTTGTGGAAATTCATCAACCAGCGTTCGCCCGGTGTGTCCCCACAAATGGGGTACGCGGCGAGCCTCCCCGCGCGTCCTTGTTGGACCTGAGGGGTGGGCGTCGCCAGTTTGGGTTTTCTGGTTGGGTTCGACCATGGCCGTCCCCTCCGTCCACAGTCAGACATTTTGTGTCGGCCACGTGCTAGTGTATTGAACAGTTAAGCCTTTTCGCACCCTAAAACTTAGAAGAGTTCTGTTCTCATTTTGAGTTAATTTCATACCCTTGCATTATTGCTGCGAGCTGTAAGTTAGTAGAATGTGGAGTAAATTTAGCCAAAATTTCCGAAAGTATGCACGTGGATCTTCAAAGGGCTTTAAAACTAGAATTTCAACTCTTTGTGCGAGAACCAAAGTTAAAATTCGGTAAGAGAATTCTTACGCTTTCTGGGAGACACAACTAGGCTGATGTTCCCACTATATGGAGTTTTTTCACATACGCAGTAACCAGTATATTACTTTTTAGAAATGCTTAAGTAGGAGCAGGTGTTAACTTTTCAAGTAATCAACTTAGGCCTTATACTTTTGCCAAAGATAGGTTAGTCATGTGATTGTTTCATTAGTGTTAAATTAAAAGTCAGTTTGTCACTTGCACTATCCACATTTCAGGTGCTCAAAAGCAGCAGGTGACTAGTGGCTACTGTTACTGGATAGCACTAGGCTACAGCAGCCCACTGGTTTATTAAATACTTGAGTACCGGCAGTATGGCAGGGCCTGGAAAAGCAGGGTGAACTAGATAGACAGCAGTGCCTTCCATCCTGGAGCCTCAGAACCCGGTGGTATCTAAGTTGCACTGGTGCAGTTTAGGGGCTTTAGGAGCGTTCTGGAAGCCTGCTAAGGTTGGGGGACAACACATAAAGGCTCCCCTGGGAAGCCTGAGGAGGAGATTCAGCAAGAGTTCGGTTCTTAAGACAGGAAAGCTTTGATTTTAAATTGAAGGCTTTTCAGGGGAAAGAATGCTGTAGATTTTGAAGGAAATTCTAAAAGTTAAATAGTGCTTTGCACAAAAGAATCATCATTGAGGCAAATGAAAAGTTGGGAGAGGACTCCTTTAAAATCAAACTCAGTCACAAGGCTCCTTACCTTTGTTGTGGGGCCAGCTGTTACAGAGTAGACTTGGCCTCTGGGATTCTGCAGACTCTTGTCATGGGGGGGGGGGCGAAGAACCATTATTGGGTGGGCAGTTAAAATATGGACAGGAGGCTCTTAAACGCATACATGTATTCCGTGGTTGAACTTAATGTCAGTCAAGTGGGAACTAAGTGTTTGAGGAGGTTAGAGGTTTGGTTACACATGATTTTTGTAAATTTTTTTTCCTTAAGGCCAGATAGGCTTTTATTGTGTATGTGGCTTTTTGATTTTTATTTTGAGGTTTGAAGATGACCCTGGTAACCCTTACCTTCTTGTGTTGGCCAGGGTCTGTGAGACCAAGATAGTAGGTTCATTTCACCAATTACTATAGTCTTACCTCTTATAAATACAAGTACGAACGTTTAAGAGGGGACTCGTGAAGAAATGTGTAATTCAGGTTTTTTCCTAAGGCCAAAACAGCTCTTCTTATCAGGTGTGTTCTCATAGTGGAAAAATGCCCCAGATGGCATTTTAAAATCTACATAAAGAATGAAGATCATCATTTTAAAATATAGGCAAGGATAAGAGATATTTTATACAAAATATTTGTATTGTCAGTTACTTGGCTGAGAACAAATTGTGCAGTGCTAGTAATACCATATACGCCACAAAAATTGGTGGTATTTTCAGATGTGAAATAAAACACTGATGGGGCTAGTGAAATACAAATTATTATATTCCAAAGTGGAAAAAACACCTGTTCTTTATGTGAGGCTCTCATCCTTCCCTTGCACCAAATGTGGCCCTCTGTTATGAGCACCTTATTAACTGCGTCCAGGGACAGCCAGCTTTGATGTTAGCCTTTGGAGTTTTCCATTCAAAGTTAGAAAGGCAGGCAATTCCTGTGGTTCACTGGATGCCTCCGTGGGACTCCGGTGGGCTGTGTGCAAAGATGAGGCACTCCTCCTATAAGAGTAGTCTTAGGAGACACTTCTGTTTCTCCTACTTTACACCTTTACATTCCCCAACTCTTTCCGTCTTGTGTCTCTTAGTGTAATTTTCAGCACAGTGGGATATTCTAACTGGTTGCATAGCAACTTACTGGCCTCCCCCCCCCATTTTTTTTTAAAAGATTTTATTTATTTATTTGACAGATAGAGATCACAAGCAGGCAGAGAGGCAGGCAGAGAGAGAGTAGGAAGCAGGCTTCCTGCTGAGCAGAGAGCCCAATGCGGGCTTGATCCCAGGACCCTGGGATCATGACCTGACCTGAAGGCAGAGGCTTTAACCCACTGAGCCACCCAGGCGCCCCTTCCCCCCCATTTTTAAAGTATTATATCTAAATTGAAGGAAAAAATAGTGAATGTAGATAAAAATAAAATAGGATGGGGGGTGTGAGATTTCTACTATTTAGACATTTGGGTATATAGTCTACCAAATATTTAATATATTCCAAATTCAAATTCTATTAATGTATATATATAAATACACTAAACTTCTATCTCTGTGTTACTATTTTGCAGTTTCATTGTTAAGGTCTGCATAGATCATAATTTATGGGGGTGGTTAGAAGTTTTTTTGCCATGTTAAGTAGTACTGAAACGAACCTCTTGTAATGTGAATCTGTCTTCTGTCAAATTGTTGTTCGGAATGGTTCCTTTCTTTACCTACACAACCAATAGGATATGGGTGTTTCCTTCTCTCATGCTGACAGTCCTGTTACCTAAATACAATTGAGAACCATTTATAAATGGTCATTTTGAAAACATTAAAAATTTTTTTATTTTTATTTTTTTATTAACATATAATGCATTTGTTTCAGGGGTACAACCGGTCTGTGATTCATCGGTCTTACTCAATTCACAGCACTCAATCGTAGCACATACCTTCCCCAGTGTCCATCACCCAGCTGCCCCATCCCTCCCATTCCCTCCCCTCCAGCAACTTCAGTTTGTTTCCTGAGATTAAGAGTCTCTTATGGTTTGTCTCCCTCTCTGGTTTCATCTTTCCCTCCCTTCCCCTATGATCCTCTGTCTTGTTTCCCAAATTTCTCATACCAGGGAAATCATGTGTCTGAAGACATCATTTTAAAATAATGGTAAAGTAGAAGGTTTGAACATTGGTTTACTCAGAAGAATGAAAGTTGGCAAGAATGGCAGGAGTTACTTTTTATACATTTTTAGATTGTTTCACTTACTGCAATAACCATGTATTACTTTCTAATTAAAGGAATTGATAACTCAAAATGATCTATAATTCCTCCATACCTTTACCTCCCCCCTCCTTGTAACAGTTATAACCGTTCTAATTGGGGAAGATCACCCAACCATTTCCAAACCAGTTAGGTAAAATTGGTATCAGTAGCCAGGGGAGTGGAAAGAGAGAGCAAGTTGGAGAGGATGAAAGGAAAATTGCTTGATTTTTCTCTGCTAGCACCAATCACCATAACTTGACTATAGTATATTTCAGATTTTTTTGCTTAAAAAGTAGTAGAAAATAGTGGTTTTTCTGATAGTTGCAGAAAACAAAAACAAGAGTTAAATAGGAAATAATATGGATTATTTATAGTTTTTAAGTATCTTGAATTTATATTTTTAAAAAGATCTAGTTTAGTTGGAAAATGAAGGATGAAGAGTAAATTTGGTCTCTAAAGTTTATCGGTCTTCAAACAGAAAGCCAGCTAACTTTATCTTGGACCAAATAGCTCCCTGAGTTGTACACCCAAATATACAAATGCCTGCCCAGCCTTACCTCCTTAGATAGTAGCTCGGTGAGGATTTGGAACAGAAGGAGAAACTGGGGCCATTTTTTCTTGATTAGAATCCCTCATTTATTCTGGGTCTATATTGGGAGGCCACAGGGTTATCTATCCCCAACTCCCTGCCCACTGCCTCCTCTCCCACAGTTCTGTCGCTTGCAAGCAAGTCAGGGTCCCTCCATAGCAAGGAACAGGGTGGGGAGAAGACTTAACTTCCTCAGATGCTGCTGATGGCAGTGCCTGAGAGACACCTTTCACCATGCTCCTCTGTAGAACTTCAGATGAGCTAGAAGGCAGCTGCTGATGGTTGGCTTTCCAGACTTATTGTCCTCGGGCACAGCCCCAAGTGGAACCCTGTGGTCTCTGCTTTCTTCAGTAATTCTCACTCTGCATTTTTCCCAGGGGCTTGTCCTCTTATTGTGCCTCTGGTACTCCGGTCCAGGGGTGCCAGGTTTCATTACTTCAGCCTTCCTGGAAAAGTCAAGGGGTATGCCTTCTCTGCTGAGCCATACAATCCTCTGCCTGACTCAGCCCAGTAAATTCTGTTACCTTCTACGTGTAGAGAAAATTTAACAACCCTACTTGTGGAGACAATTTAAAAGTCTCAGGTGTGCATTCCCTGAACTTCTTGCTCTCCCACTTACAAACTCACCTACACCTGTATCCATCCTGGCTTTTTCCATAGGAGGAGCTCCCTACCTCCTAACAAGAGTAGAATGATCTATCTCATTTTTAATATGCAGTTTTTATTGTTGTAGTTGCACATCAACTTTTTAAATGTGATGTTCTGTATTTTTTTGGCTTGTCTGTGTTTTGTCCATGCTTCTTTGGGATTGTTTTTTTCTTAAGGTAAAAACGATATCCTTGAGAAAAAAACAAATTCATGTAAATATCTAAAATTTCCATATATCAAGAAAGGTCACCAAAAAATAACAGGGGTTGGGCACCTGGGTGACTCAGTGGGTTAAGGCCTCTGCCTTCCGCTCAGGTCATGATCCCAGGGTCCTGGGATCGAGCCCCGCATCGGGCTCTCTGCTCGGCGGGGAGCCTGCTTCCTTCCCCCCTCCCCCCACCTGCCTCTCTGCCTACTTGTGATCTCTGTCAAATAAATAAATAAAATCTTTTAAAAAAAAATAACAGGGGTTGGTTGCCATTTTAAATAAAGAACTTGGAACTCAATAACAGAGACCCAGATGTCTCTATTCTTTCACCTAGCAATAGATTGTGAGGAAAGAATCCTGATTACAGAAGTTTTATGTAAAAAGTTTTCATGCCATTATTTATAAACGGGAAAATTAGAAATATACAAGAGGATTGTAATTTGTGGTATATCCTATGTACTCTAATTTCTTTAGCCATTAAAAATATTCAGTGTTAAAGTATGCTTAGTAACAGAGTTTTATCTCACATATATTTGAAATACACAAAGACTAAGTTAATACCAAAATATTAACAGTGACAAGTATTTCTTGCATTGATATGATAATGCTCATGATCAGGAAGAGGTTCTCTTTTATATCAAGGTTTTCGATTGCTGCATCTGCTCAATCCCCTACAGTCCTGACACAAACCTGTAGGCAGTACTCTGATAAGCCTGTGACCAGTTTTCATCATTGAACAGTTGTGAAAGCTCTTTCTCATACCTGGGGTATAGTGGTGACTGAAACAGATGAGACCCTGCCCATATTGAAGCTTGAAGTCTAGTGGTGACTTTTTAAATCTTTATTCTTCTAATAGATTCATATTATCATCATCATTGAAATGCTAAATAAGATTTTTTTTTAAGATTTTATTTATTTGAGAGAGAGCTCATGAGTGGGGGGGACAGAGGGAGAAGCAGTCTCCCTGCTGAACAGGAAGCCTGACACAGGGCTCGATCCCAGGACACTGAGATCACAGTCTGAGCCAAAGGCAGACGCTTAACCGACTGAGCCACCCGGGTGCCCGCTAAAGGTGTTATAAAGGTGGGTCTCCTCTTCTTAAGAGATTTTCTGTATATAAAAGTGAATCCATTCTTCACATTTTTCATCCCACAGTGTATCCTGGAAAGGAGTCCCTTGTTGATGGGCATCGAAGTTTTCTAATTTTTTCAGTCCTTTCCTCAGTAACTTATTGTGTCTTGTTTCAGAAGCCTTTACAGGTGTTTGAAACCAATACTCCACCATTGGTAGCATTCCTGATTCTTCTCGTCTTTTTTGCACATGTCCTTTGTCCTCTTCCTAGGGATTCCATCCTTTCACTCTTGTTTCTACCCTGATGACTCCAAAAACAGAACTGACAACCCTTCTCTGCACCCCAAACCACATGTCCAGTTGTCTGGGGAAACTTGTACCCACACATCCAAGGGAACCTTAAACTCAGTATCCCTTATGGTATTCATTACATCTGCCCCTCCAAATCTGTTCCCTACTTATTTCCATCTAGCTACATGGCTCCCATTTTTCTAAGCCAGACTTCAACTTCCCCTCCATCATCTTCCACACCCAGCAACTGAACCTGCAGATTTGAACCATTTAACATCTTTTTTCCCCTCCCAGTTCCCTCCTCTTGGTTCGTATTCTGTTGGTTCAGCAAACCTGTTTTAGCTTACATTTGAATCTTTATGGTACTTTTTGATGACCCTAATTAGAGTGGAATTTTATCAGTTGAAAGAAATATCCAAGAGGTGATTTCACCCAGTGAACTGGGAGGCAATATGGCTAACTCTAGTCCTTCTTCACTTGGCTTTTGGCATATTAGTGTCATTCTGTATAATATTTTGGATTCTCTGAGATATAGTCATAGAAAATCCCCAAACCAAATGAGGACTTTGAGTTGTATTGCTGTATTAGATGTGTGAACAATTACAGTTAACTTTATTTTTATGGTTTGTTGGTTTTACTTTTTTTTTAAATACAAAAGAAATACATGCTTATAAAAAGTCCAGTACAGATATGAATAAAAGCAGGGGTCCCTGTGGTTCCCCTCATCCCTTTCCACAGAGGTTACTTTTTTAGCATTTAGTGTGTTCCAGGTGCTACTCCTCTGCAGCTCTATGCCATGAATACTATTATCTTCCTTCACAGATGAGGAACTGAGGCACAGAGAGGCTAAGTGACTTTTCTGAGGTCACACAGGTCCTAAATGGAAGAGCCAGGATATGACCTCGGGCATCTCTTCCTATAGTCCATCCCACCTCACTTGACACCTTAAGTTTTCAGATGTGATTTTTCCCCAGAAAAGGGGAAAATGGCAGAAAAGAAATGTGGGATGAAAGAAAGAAAGAAAGAAAGAAGTAAAAGGTGTAACTGGCCTGCATGTATCCTCACTGTAAACAGGGCTTAGGAGGAGGAAGTGGACAGGGTAGTGAGAAGTAGTAAAGAAGCAATTGAGAAGTTGTGGTGTTGTGGGTATCACTGACTCTAAATCTGTGTCCTTCTCTGTAAATGGGGGGAGGCAGGAAGGTGTGGTGGTGCAAAGAATAATGAGTAAGTTCTTCGTAAATGATAGCAATTACTAGAGTAGTATCTTTGGATTTTGTATGGGAGGATGAAGACATTATTAGCTCATATTCTCGTTGTAGAACTGTGAGCATCTCCCTTCCAGATGCATGCTTGATTAATGCTATTTAACATGGTAGATTCACTGCAAGAGTGCCTTTGGCCGTTAAGTCTAATTTGCATCAGTGTAAATTGACTAAAATGTGTTAAAAAGTTGAAATTTTCACGTCCACCACAGAGCAAGAATGGAAGTAGGGATTAGCATGATAGATACACAGTAGACTGTTTATTAATTGATCATTATTTAGAATTGTGGGGCACCTGGCTGGCTCAGTCTGTAGAGCACTCAACTCTTCATCTTGGGGTCAGGAGTTCAAGCCCCATCCTGTGTGTAGAGCTCACTTTAAAGTAATAAATATAAATAAGGGCGCCTGGCTGGCTCAGTTGGTTAAGCAGCTGCCTTCGGCTCGGGTCATGATCCAGGGTCCTGGGATCAAACCCTGCCTCCGGCTCCCTGCTCAGAGGAGAGAGCCTGTTTCTCCCTCTCCCTCCGCCTGCTTCTCTGCCTACTTGTGTTCTTTCTGTCAAATAAACAAAATTTAAAAAAATAATAAATACAAGTAAATAAAATCTTCAGATACGGTACACTTGGATGGATTGGAATTCTGAATTACAGGACTCACAAAGAAGGAGATTTTGTGGCCTGAAAAAGGAACCCAATTTAATGTCTTAACAGTTTTCTTCCGTAGAAATAGCTTTCTCACCTGTAACCCAAACTGATCTTTGTTTTGAACTAAGTCCTCTTGCATCTTGACCCCTTCTAATTATCAAAATAATCTTAGTAAAGATTAATAAAACCAAAAGTGGAACTGTGTAGTGCAGAAACCTGTTGCCAAAATCGGTTAGGGATTTGATAGGAAAAGTAAAGTTTTCCTCTTTTCCTTGTCAGTCCCCTGGGCCTTGAAGAAGACTCAGTGGGGTTAGGGCAGGGGTGGGGGCTGTGTCTTCTCTGCTTTCATAGTTAAAGCTCCCTCTTGGGGAACAGACCTGGGAAAAGGAATAAGGAAGATAGTTTCTTCACTTATATTTTAAGAACTGCAGTTCTGTCTGTGGAAAGTAAAGAGTTTAAATCTTTATTTATACCATGGAGTAACATTCCATCCTTGCTCTCTATTAGTATATTGTTACTAAATGCTTAATCATTTTTCATTTATTTATAACTGTGATCTAGGTCTAAGTAGAGGCCGCCCCTGTATGTGGATGTTTTTGCTGGGTGTTTATGGTTGTAGGTTTTGCTTCGTTCTTTGTTTTATGTATGTTTCTGAAAGCTTTTTTTTTTTCCTCCCCATCTTTCCCCTTTGTCATCCACAGGTTCGGGAACTTGTCCTGGATAATTGCAAATCAAATGATGGGAAAATTGAGGGCTTAACAGCTGAATTTGTGAACTTAGAGTTCCTCAGTTTAATAAATGTAGGCTTGATTTCAGTTTCAAATCTCCCCAAACTACCTAAATTGAAAAAGGTAAGTACTTTGTCTTTAGCAGTAAAAGAGAGAACATCCTGAGAAAGGGAAACATGTATGATTTTACCTGTAAGGAAGCAGTTAGTGTAGCAGAAAGCGTGTGGCCTTTGGATCTGGGCATATCTGGGACATGCCAGTTCTGCCAGTTCCCTGATGATCTTCTGCGGGGTACTTAATCTCTCTAAGGCTCAGTTTCCCTCACCTGTAAACTGGTGATACCACCCAGCCTCACAGAACTGCTGTGATGTTTAGGAATAAGATGAGTTGTATGCTCAATAAGTAGTAGTTATGAAAAATAATTATTTTGTGAATAAGTTATTACTGGTTAATTGCTGTATGTTATAATGTTAGCTGTGTTTTTTTCTTAGTATGCTGTGGTTTAAGAACCAAAGGTGCCTCTCACTCTTCATGTTTTATGTTTGTTGATTAAGGGTGAGTTTCAGTAAAGACTTTTCAGATGTGTAGTCTGATCATTCAAACCTATTGTGTGATTCTTAATGACCAGAAAGTTTAAAATGTGTTGTGACTGCAAGAATTCATTGTAACAAAGCTACTGTATTTCCCATCCTAGCCGATGGCTCATTGTGAGTACTTTATTGGTCTAATTGTAAGTCAGTCACGCCACCAATTTTTTTTAAAAAGCCCTCTAGAAAAATGTTTTCTATTTTCTAGAAAAATGTTTCTGTCTCGGGGCTCCAGAAAGTCAAAACTGGAAGGAACTTTGCTTGATTCTAGCCTAGTCCCTCGTTTTATAGGCATTAGCAATAAACCCAGAAAGGTACAGTGATTTGCCTAAAGCCACCTTCAAAAGCGGTTAGCACTAGAGCCAAAACAACCCATATCTCCTATTTCCTAAACCAGTACTTTCTCTATTACATAATGAAAAGTATGTGTAAGTATTGCAGGCTTTTCCACTGTTTGGTATTCACTTTATTAGGGAATTTAAGCAGAACTTTTATCCAAAGGTACACAGAGAAATCTGTAATGAGATTTAGGCAAAATGCAGGTAGGCTGTTCAGTAGCTTGCTTTGAGTCCTGAGAAGAGATTATTATGGGTAAAGTACATTAATTAAAAACCAAAAACCCGGGACACCTGGGTGGCTCAGGCGGTTACCAGTCTGCCTTTGGCTCAGGTCATGATCCCAGGGTCTTGGAATCGAGTCCCACGTGGGGCTTCCTGCTCAGCAGAAAGTCTGCTTCTTTCTCTGCCTGCTGTTCCCCTGGCTTGTGCTTACTCCCTCTCTGTCTCTCTCAATCTAATAAACATTTAAAAAAGAAACCAAACCCGAAACATTTTAAATTTATTGCCTTAGGTAATAAATGCTTAGACAGTCCTCACGAGTTTCAGGTAACTTAGCTTCCTATCAGAAAGAATAATCCTGTTACATTTAAATTTGTATCAATATACAATATATAAATATCAATATACAAATCCTTTCGTCTAAGCATCTATTTTAAAGGTTCGGGTGTAATCCTTTTGTATTTACATGGGTTATTGGTGACTCTGGGAGCTCTGATTAGCCCATTAAACAAATGATGGCTTTCTAGCATGTATCTGCATAAACTTGTTGCTAGTGTGATCCTAGCGTGTATTTCGAGTTCTGTTTTCCCAGCATCCTGATACATTTTCCTGCTTTACTGTGCTGTGTGTACTCTGTCAAACTCAGAAGAGAAGTGAATCAGTGACTATCTATATAGAGGCTTTATCAAATCCTTGTTAATCACTTACTTGCAGGGTTAGGGAGGAGTGGAGAGATCTACATATCAAACTTAAAGGCAGATAAGACGTTCTCACAACTGATAACAAACTTCTTTTCTTCCTACCCTGGAGCACAGATTGTTTTTTAAAAAGAAACTGGTTCTGAAAGAAATTTTAGTGTGTAAATATCCCAGGTTTCCTAAATTTACACATTGATTTCATTTCAAAATAAATATGTCACTAAATGTGTTGGCAGATTGCCTTGCTGTCTCTATTAAGGTAATTCATGTTGAAAGGATAGGAATATTATATACGTGTGACATTCTAACCAACCAAGGGAAGTAGTCTCTGTTTTTGTTTTGATTTACTGAAATCTCAGTAAAGCTAACACTTGAGTCTTTGTTGATAAGACTTATATTTTTTGTTTTGTTTTTTTTTTTTTAAAGGATTTTTTATTTTAGAGAAGAGTGAGAGAGCAAGGGGGAAGGGGCAGAGGGAGAGGGAGAAGCAGACTCCCTCCTTGAGCAAGGACCCCACTAGGGGCTCCATCCTAGGACCGGACCTTGGGATCACCACCTGAGCAAAAGGCAGACGCTAAAACCAACTGAGCCACCCAGATGCCCATAGATTTGTATTTACAAATCTAGAGCATGACTAGATAATTTGGAATATCCTGTGGGAAGGAAAAAAATGTTTTGAAATGTTGCGTTTCCTCTTCTGAAATATTTAGTAACACCTAAGTCGAGGACTTGAGTTGTATTTTATTTATTTTTTTAATTTTATTTTTTTAGTTGACAGAGAGATCACAAGTAGGCAGAGAGGCAGGCAGAGAGAGAGGGGGAAGCAGACTCTCTACTGAGAGCCTGATGTGGGGCTCCATCCCAGGACCCTGAGATCACGACCTGAGCCAAAGGCAGAGGCTTAACCCACTGAGCCACCCAGGCGCCCCTTGAGTTGTATTTTAAATTCATTCTTTCAACAAGTATTTAAGTTTTTAAAAGTTCCTCTCTTTTGCATCATGTAGTTCATTTCATTGCATGCCAAAGACTAAATTACATGAAGTTTTCATGCTATTCTGAGTACATAGCATAGTGGGAAGGGGAATTCTTCGGAAGCTAGCCTGCCTGGCTTTGGGTCTTTGGTCACCCCTGGAACTGTTGTGTGATCTAGGGCAAGTCACAGAGTTATAGTTCATTTTCCTCATCTTTAAATGCAGATAATAATTTACCTACCCTATAGGGTTATCATAAGAGCAGATAAGCTTGGGGCACCTGGGTGGCATAGTGGGTTAAAGCCTCTGCCTTCGGCTCAGGTCATGATCCCAGGGTCCTGGGATGGAGCCCTGCATCAGGCTCTCTACTCAGCAGGGAACCTGCCTCCCCCCATCTCTCTGCCTGCCTCTCTGCCTGCTTGTGATCTCTGTCTGTCAAATAAAATCCTTAAAAAAAAAAAATAAGCTCATATTTCTAGTGTTTCAAACAGTGCCTGGCTCTGTACCTAAGTACACGTAGGTACTATGTAAGAGCTAGATGTGGTTGGTTGTTGTTGTTGTTGGCACCTAAACTAGAGAATTGAAACCAGTTCTGTGGCCAGAGTTTTCTCATCTGCAAAATGAAGAGTTTGAATTATATGCCCTCGACTGTCTTAATTTTTCTGGCTCCAATTTCTTTCACTTCGGGGTCTGATTCCTCAGTGAAGGCTCATTCCTTCATTGGCATACCACTAAGAAATTAGAGTAGGTTCTCATAAAGGCTAGTGCTGGCTTTTGTGGCCTCTGGGGAGTTGGTTTTAGCAGCCCTGAAGCTGTTGGCCCCACTCACTTTTCTGAGGTCATGGAGCTTCTTTAAAGGCTTGCTTTGGGACCTGTGCCACTCCTGTAGCCTTCAGAACAACACTCCCTGGTGGCTTCCAGGTAGAGAACCTTCCAATGTGTCAGAACCCATAGGACCAGATCAGCTTTCAAGTGGGCATAGTGAGCTTTGTTTGGCACATGGAATAAGCTGCTTAGAATGCACAGACCATTTACCCTTCCTGGCAGGTATAGTTGCAACTTCTCAAAGAATTCTAATTTGTCTTGACCCACTTTTTAGGAGAAAATGGATTCATCGATGTCAGGGCCAGATCTTGAGCAAACTAATTAGCAGCTGGTTAAGGAAATGCAGTTCTTATCCCTCCTGTTTCTCCTTCTCTCCTAAAATGTTCTTGGTATCTGTAAACTACATAATCTGGTTTTAATCAAACAAAATGAACAAACATGCCCTAACAGGAACAGAGATTATTTGATCTTGATAAGGATTTAAGAATTGTATTAGCTACTTATGACACCTTATTGATAGGTGTTTCTCTGTGTGTATGTGGTATATTCTCTTGCAGCTTGAGCTCAGTGACAATAGAATCTTTGGAGGTCTGGACATGTTAGCAGAAAAACTTCCAAATCTTACGCATCTAAACTTAAGTGGAAATAAACTGAAAGATATCAGCACCTTGGAACCTTTGGTAAGTAAGTGAGGACTTGGAAACCAGGATTTACTGGTCATTTTCATTTTCATATTTATTTATAGTGAGGGAAATGCTTGGAAATGATAATTGATCAAGAAGGTGGTGGTTTTTATTATAACACTTTCTGTAGAAGTTTTAAAGATCAGGGCCTCTCTGGTTATGTGTTCCTGTGGCTTTGCTCTCCCTGCCTGATACTGTGGTGGTTTCCTTTCAAGGGGAATTTTTTTCTTTTTTTTTGTCCTTTTTAACTTTCATATATTGACCATAGACTTAAACATTTATCTTAATTTTTTTTTTCCCTCAAATTGGCCAGGCTAGTCTATACTTTCATACTTTTGCAGAAAAAGCTGTTCATACTGGATGGCATATCTGAATTGTAGATAGAACAGTCCAAGGACAGCTCCAGTTAGTTTTAGGTCTTCTAATTGATCTTGTGCCCCGCTGGATCACTGTCGCCTTAAGTTTTGCATGGGAACCCCGAATCCTCAGTCTTCATACTGGAATAAGCTGTAAAATGTTAAGTGCTAGTTGAGTTACGAGTTACGGGCTTACTGTGTGACCTTGGGCAAATTGCTTCTTCTCTCTGGGCCTCAGTTTCCTCACTTAGGAAGCAGGGAGGATAATAAGCTCTGCCTTACTTTACTTAGGAGTTCTGAGAATAAAATATGGTAATGCATTTAACTTTGCATTGTAAGTTGGGAAGCTGTGCTAATGGGGGTCCAGTCCACGTGGAAGTTGTAGGGCAGGGAGAGGTTAATGTAAGGTGTGGGGCAGCCTCCCAGGCTGTTCTGTGTGGCTGCCACTTGGAAAGTGCTATGAATTCAAGATTGTTAAGTGACTGATTTGTCTAAATAGGGCATTCTATAAATTTGTCATTGAGACCGAATTCCATTTTAATAAGGCTAATGGAACTCCTGACTTGTTTCACACGTTTTTATGTATACATTAAGTCAGTCTTCCCATTTGACTTATCTAGCAAACATTAATTGGGAGAGGGTTTTGCAAGCAGGTAGGAGCTGTCTCAGGATCCAGAAGAGCAAAACCCAAGAGGATAAGATATCTTTCTCTATCATTGCTATCAATTCTGATGTCACAGCACATTAAAATATTTGAGTTTCCTCTAACTTGTACAGAATGCTCTGTCGATTTTTCAAGGGAAGATAGAGTTAAATTGTGACTTATTTTAACAGAGAGGATTTCCTGCCAGAATTATAGCATCTTTTTCCTCCTAATCAATAATTAAGGCTCTGCTCCAACATAGGTTAAATTGCCTTTTATTGAGTTCCTTTATTTTTGTTTCATTCAGTGGACCACGGTTAGCTCCTATTTCTCAAATGCTAGGAGCCTGTTCTCACCTTTGCTTCGTGAATTTGCCCCTTTGTTCCATTGTAGGTACACCCAGATACTTGGGCTCCTTCCTTTTTACTAGTCTGTTCGTTTCCTCTAACCCAATCCCCATTTCCAGTGTTTCAGCACACATTAGTGAGTTTTGCTATATTCAAGGACATTAACATTGGCCCATTGTATCCTCCTGTGACCCAGAGAAAAGAGAACGACTGACCCCCTTTTAGAGATGAGGGAACCAAGTTCAGAGAGCTTAAATAATTACTCAGTGGCCACAGGATAAATGGCAAAGTAGAGGTTTAAATCCAACTCTAGCATTCTTTCCACTGCCCTTAGGACCTGTTCTTTTTGCCTTCATATTTATTCTGTACCCAAATTAACATTAAACTGGGACTTCAAGAAGAGCACTAAATTAAGTGCTGGAGTCGCTTGGTTAGACAGGCTCCCTGAACCCTTCTTTATTGTGAATGTGTCTATGATAGGCCTATCGATTCAGGGTCACTGAGCCTAAGAACCCCTTTTTCCTAGAACAGAGTGCCACGCAGTGCCTCCCATGGTGGGTCACTGGCCGTTGCCCAATTCTTGTGCCAACCCGCGTCCTCTTTGATGTTTCACCAGAAGTTTTTGTCCATGGCCTAGCACACAGAGGCAGAGCAGAAGCAAACGTTTTATGGGAGTTGTTTTCTTGGGCATTCCTGACCTGGTCAGTGATGTATGAGCACCCTTTGGTGGCTGTGAAAATCTAGGTCCCCCAGGACAATGAAGAGTGGTAAATAATTGTATTTACCATTGTTAGAGGATTTGCTGTATACTGTGCACTGCAGTAGATGCTTCATGTATGCGATTTTGTTAGTAATCCTCAGATTTCTGCAAAGAGAATAAGAAATAACACGTCCCTCTTTTATGCGTGAGGAAGCTGAGGCTTGGGAGAGTCCGAATCCCTTGTCCAGAGTCACACACCAGGCTAGCCAGTGACAGAGCCACAGTGCTGCACAGCCAGGGCCGTCTGGAAAAGCGAGACCTCCCACCATTCTCCTAAACTTGCTCTTTAGATGCCTGGGGGTGCTAGGTAGGTCTCCTAAAGTTATATCTTGGAATAAAATAAAACTGTAGGAGAAGGTGAAGGGGGGGGAATGTTGGGTCCGTTTTGTCTTCTGAAAGTATTCTTCAGTGGGAACACCACCATCCTCATCCTCATTAACCACGTACATTTTGAACACCGTCTACTTTGAGCCCAGTTCTTACAGCCAATGCAATGATTGTGAATGCCTCTGCTTGCTACAGGGACATTAATCGAGAGACAAAGAAGGCATCAATTCAAACTTCCTTGGACACCTTTTTTAAGAGACCTGGGCCATCCAAACCATCCCCCAAAGCCCTTCTAAATTCTAAGAAGGCAAGCAAAATTATTGTTAATAAAATGTTTAATGTTTATTATGGCTAGCCTATTAGTTTTAGGCCACATTTCTGGTGTGGTAGCATTCTGATTTTTGAGCGTTTTTTTGTTTCTTATTTTTTGGTGGTTTTTTTTTTTTTTTTTTTTTTTTTTTTTTTTTTTTTTTTTTTTTTTTTTTTTTTTTTTTTTTTTTTTTTTTTTTTTTTTTTTTTTTTTTTTTTTTAAAGCAGTATTTACACATTACATTTGGGTTCCTGACTAAATCTGTGGGTAGTATATTTTGGGCCTTAAAGCACAATTGTATTACTTTAAACAGTTCTAGAGTACTACAGTTACTTGGAATTTTGTTGTTGTTTATTTGCTTTCACTTTGTTTTCTAGCATACTGTTTGGCATGTTTGAGTTATTCATAATGGGTTCTTAAGAAGTAGCCAAAAATTTCACAGATTCATGGAGTTTCAGAAATAAGTGGAGGCCCTGTGTACTGTGACAGGAGGTAGAACTAGAGAAGGGGCTTGAGGCACCATAGAGCGTGAAAGATCAGGGGTTGTATGCATTTTCGTGCATCCATTCCTAGGGAATAATTTTGAAAAGCAAATGGCTCATTCCCTTGAGTGAAGAATTTTTAGAATTTGGGAAAGCTGCCTAAATTTACTTGTGGTCGTATCTTAGCTGGTACAGAGACAACCTTTTTGTGAAGAGAAAAGAGTTCCCAGTGGGTCAGCTAGCTGTCTGGGGTGGTATTTCAACATTTTTTCCCCTCTTTGGCAGGAAGTCCTACCTGGGTTTCTGGAGGTCAGGGCCTGCCCGGTAGGGAACCTAATCCGAAAGCCACATAACATAAAAGCAGCTCTCCCTATGATTAGAAGGGCTGGGGACTGCTTTCTTAAGACCTCAGGGGACTGACTTACATAAGCACATTATTTGATCCACAAACTCTTGGGTCACTGTACATTGGTGTTTGGAGGAGTGCATTTGCCTGTTGCCGTAACCCTGCTCTGTGTTCCCTGCCCGGCTCTCTGTTCCCAAGGGCTGCTCAGTGAAAATAAAACAAGTGTGGGAACCTCTTCTTTGACCAGGAAGATGAAGATCCTTGTAAGTGCAGGGGTCAGCAGTCCTTCCTCTACGGGGCCAGATAGATGTTTCAGGCTTTGTAGGCCATAGGGTCTGTCGCAGCTACTCAGCTTTGCTGTTATTCTAGTACGAAAGAAGCTGTACATAGTACATAAACAAATGAAGTGGCTGTGTTAGAACAAAACTTACTTTACAGAAACAGGCAGTGGGCCAGGGTGGGCTGGTCATCTTTTTGCCAAGCTCTGCTTTAGGGTAAAGATTTTAAATTATTTTGTAACTCTCCCAGATCACTAAGATACCTCAAGTCCTGAAGACAAGGCTTTTTTCATCTGCATTTCTTCCTGGGGCTTGTGAATGTTGAAATAGTTTTCCCAATAAAGCATCAAAGCCTTTGAACAGTGTTTATTTTTTGCAGCTTACTTCATGCAGAGATCCTTTTACTTTTGTTTTCGTTTTGTTATAGTACTACTTTCTCAGAGAATACCAAGCTTTTTCTCCTGATTCAGAACACTTAAAAGTGACATTTATGAAGCTATATGTCCTGTGCCCTCTGGGCTTATTGGCCCCATTCTAGAGGGCACCAGGCTACAGACTACTTGATGTTTTGTGTTTGCTTTTTAAACACTTCGCCCTCTTCTCCTTCCTAAGAGGGTTTGCTGTTACTTCCTGCTGTTCTCTTCTATTTCCCTGTAATATACTCCCTCTGCTCTTCCAGAGTCTCCCTTCACCCTTAGTCACAATTTACAAAAGCTGGGATTGAAATACTGTTACACAGTTGTAAGAGCAAATGAGTCCCTGAGTAAAATACTTGGACATTTTCTTATCCATTTTGGCTACTCAGAAAACTTACCTCGACCCAAGCTTTCAGATACCAACTATTTTTGTTTTGTACTTTAGATAGATTAAAGCAAAGTTCTAAACAAATGAGGTATTGCAACAAAATTTCAGGGTATGGTAAAATCAGAAGAAATTTATATCAGAAAGGTCTGGTAATGGTGTTGATCCTTTTCCCCCAAATTAAAAAAAGAGCATTGTTTCTCTCCTTCAGAAGTTTCAACTCTTGAGTGCCCCTTCCCTTTCCCCACCCTGTACTGACTCCTCTCTGGAGAATAACCGTTATCAATAATTGTTACCATCGTGCTTTGTTATATGCCATTCTCTTGTGTTTCACATCTGTGTCTCTGAATAGAAATCTCAAGTACTTCAAAATTGATGCATTGATTAATTGAATGAATTTTTTTTTTCCCCATCCTGCCACCCCAGAGCATTGAAGACTAGACTTGATATCCAGCAAGTTCTTGTTGGCCATCTGATTACTTGGATGTTAAAACTTAGTTTTGAACCAAATTTATTAAAACTCTGATTTGTCTCATACTGTGAAAAGATCCAGTTTTAATGAATGGTTTTTCAAATTCATTTTTCTTAAAATTACTAATGCTGCCAGAAAAAGACAGTTCTCTGAGAAGGTAGAGAAGGTAGATTGTAGAATCTAAAATCTAGTGGCCCATTATAAAGGTTGTGAAGGACTTGAAATGTTTTCCTGTGTATAAAGCTGAGTCAGTAGCAGCTAAATGAATACAGAGCCTAGAATCTTACCTCTTCGGGAGATGGGTTTTGTTACTTATGTTCCTTTGGTTTAGAAATTTTGTTTCTTAATCCTTTTCTTCAGAAAAAGTTGGAATATCTGAAAAGCCTGGATCTGTTTAACTGTGAGGTTACTAACCTGAATGACTACCGAGAGAGTGTCTTCAAGCTCCTGCCCCAGCTGACCTACCTGGATGGCTATGATCGAGAGGATCGGGAAGCCCCTGACTCAGATGCTGAGGTGGATGGTGTGGATGAAGAAGAGGAGGATGAAGGTAAGTGGGGTAACATCCAGTGAACCTAATTTCTGCCTGTCAAAGGTCGTGATAAGCTGTTGAATATTCTTGGTATTGCGAACAGTAATTACTTTCCATGTGTATAGGGAATTTATTTCCATTAAATTTGGAACTAGGACCTCTAATTAATTTTAGTAAGTTCTTGGGACATTGAAGCCTTCAATTGATTCAAAATAAAAATGATTTGTTAGCCTTGAATTTGGAGCCCTAACACATTGAAGTATTTGTGGTTTACAGTTTACTGAAAGGACCATCATCTCGTGTCTTCCCTGCCTTGTTCGTTTCTTTTCTTGGTTACTGTCTGACTTATCCTTACAAACTCAGCTTTGTCAGCACTTCCAGATTGCATTTCCTGATGCTCGTGAGCGAGGTTAGGTTCCTTGTGCATGCTAAAGCTCTTCCTGCTTACCTCTTTCATAACCTGTCACTCTCTGCTACTCTTGTCCCTTTCAGCTGTGCTATGATGATCTTGGGTAGGAACGGTTTTTGTCATCTTCATTCACAAGGCCTAGCACTTCACAGATACTAGGTACGTGTCCATTGTATCCAAATGTAAATAAAATCGGTTTTCTGGTGGCCTTGTGCTCTCCTTGCACTGTGACGCACTGATTCTGAGCCACTCAGGGTAAATAGTTTCTCACCTCGAGTGGCTCAGAGGAAGCAGAATGATCAGTTTTCACATAAGTCAGCATGAAGAAAAGTTACTGTCCTAGAATTCCTGATGTTGCTGGAATTTGTGGTATTACTGTATTTGAAGCATTATTTTAAATAATGCTTTTCTTTATTTCTTTTCTTTAAATTTCTTTTCTTTAAAGAGAAAAATACATAAAACACATGGTCAAGAAAAATAGAGGAGAAAAACATCAGGCAGCTTGGGCGCAATTAATGGTGTAATATTCTGGTAGCATCTTTGCAGATTGACCTCGGATTTGAGACAAGGCAAAAAAGGAAAGGATGTAGGATGGTAAAGCGGACACAGGATAGGACTTCTCACTTTGTTCCATACGTTCACATCACTTACTCCCTTCACTGAAGGTTCTCAGGTAGTCATGAAAACCCTTGTCGTGCCTCTTGTCGTCTAAGTTCACCTTAAACAGGTCAAGTGGCCACATGTGCAAGAGTCTGTAAGGAAATTCCTTGGACGGTGGAGAGCAGCTCCTGAGAGGGAGTATCAGTCAAGCAACAAGTTTGAGCTTTTATGTGCCAGGGACTGTGGAATATAGTTTTTTGAAAGTAGAGAGTAGACATGGTTCCTGTCCTTGGTCTTTACGGTCTGCTGAGAAACGTTAAGTAATCCCAAGTGAGTAAAGCGTGTGATAATGGAGGAGTATTAGGTGCTCATGTGAGAGCATATGAGCCGGGATTAGGAGGTCTGGCGAGTTTGTCTGAGGAAGTGGTGTTTAACTGAGACCCAAAGGTTTGAATCCGTGTTAGCCAAGCAGAGAAGAAAGGGAAGAGCCTGCAGAGACTAGGAAGCTGGACAGCGCAGCAGGCTCTAGGACCAGGAGCGTAAGAACTGCTAGCCTCCAGGCCTGCACCAGCTGGAGTGGAGACACAGGTTGCAGGTGCCTCTCAGCCTGCCTCTTGTTCCCCACCCACGCTGACCCTCCCAGTATAGGCTTATGAGTGTTTCTCAGGTTCCTCATCTGGCCTATGGTTTTGTGGTGGTACCCTTACCTCAGAGAAGGAGCTCAGTGTTACTTATTTGGGGGAGTTGTGTTAACTTTTTGCTATGGAAAATTCCAGACATAGACAAAGATAGAAATAACAGTAAAACTAACTTTCATGTTCCCATCACTGAGCTTCAGCAATTACTGGTTCATGGCTGATCTTATGTTATACGTACACACCCCTACCTACTTCCCCCTCCCTTATTTTGAAGCAGATCCTAGGAATTCTGTCCTTTCATCAGTAGCTGTTGTAGTGTACAGCTAGTCCATCAGGACTCCTGGCCTCCAGATGTGAGGGGACTCTGATGGATAAAGGTTGCAGCTGCCTGGGAGAAAGGGGGCAAGTGTGGCGCACAGGTTTCCCGGGCACTGGTGTAGCCCGGTGTTTGTCTCATAGACCAACCTAGAGCGCCCCGGCACCTTAGTATGTGTGCCTGGTGGGCCATCGAGGGGATTTAATGAACTCCTTTGGACTGTTTCAGAAGGAGAAGATGAGGAAGACGAGGAAGATGAGGATGGTGAGGAGGAAGAGTTTGATGATGAAGAGGACGAAGATGAAGACGAAGATGTAGAAGGAGAAGAAGACGAAGATGAAGTCAGTGGGGAGGTTGGTATAACTGTTTGCTGCTCTGTTTCCTATTTGTAGTTAAAAATGTGGAGGTCTTTTTTGCTGTTGTTGTTAAGAAAAGAAAGAAAATGGGCTTCTAATGAAAGTAGTAAACTTGTAAATAGACCAATAACGATTTGATTGATATAATTCTTTTCCTCCCCTTTTTAGTAAATACTAAGCAGAATGCTAATTAGACACAGTGCTTGGCTGTGTGGAATAAGTTTTGACCCTTTAACTTAGGAAGTAATGAGTGTCCTTTCCACAGGGTGAGAAAACGAAGTGTTGAGAGCTGATGGTATGTCCATCCCTTGGTTGTGTTGAAGGGAAGGATATGTTTACCAAGTCTGAACTTGTTCTCGTATGTTCAGCTTAATTCAGTAAATACATCTAATGCCTGTTGTTTTAAAGAGGTGGAGATACAAAGTTAAGCAAGAATGTGGTCCTGTCTTGAAAAAGCAAGTCGTCTAGTGTATGGGACACCCAGTGATAGAACACCCCTGAGGAGCTGAATGCCACAGAAGGACAGGAGAAAGGAGTGGCTTGACTTTGACAGACCTCAAGGAAGTTATGAAAACAGGCAGAGAAAATGAGATGTCATCAGAATGCACATTGCTTTGCAGTACAAAAAAAGGCTGAGCAATTTGTGTAATCTCATAGGTATTTAATGAAATTAAATTCCTAAAAGAAGCTTTTTATGAGGATGAGCATATAAAAATTCTCTTCCGAAATTCAGGGTTCTAAAATCATTTTTTGAATTATTCATTATAAATTGTATACTAATTAAACACGTCTGGCAAATTAAATGCTTCTGAAAAACAGTTTTTTTTTTATTTTTATTTTTTAAAGATTTTATTTATTTATTTGACAGGGAGAGACACAGAGTGAACACCGCAGGGGGAGTGGGAGAAGGAGAAGCAGGCTTCCCTCCCCGCAGGGAGCCCGATGTGTGGCTTGATCCCTGGACCGTGAGATCATGACCAGAGCCCAAGGCAGACGCTTAGTGACTGAGCCACCCAGGCGCCCCTAAAAAAGCTGTTTTTAAAGAAAATTTTAGTTTAAGCTTATTCAGAAAAATGAACAGATTTCAGGACATTAAAGTAGATAAAGATAATATTAAAGGGTTTTCTCCTTGATGAATTATTACATTTATTGGCAAATTATCTTTTTCTCTGTACTTCCTCAGTTCGCAGATTAATCCAATAGCATTCGCTATTTACTTCTTTAGGAAGAAGAATTTGGACATGATGGAGAAGTTGATGAAGATGAAGACGACGAGGATGAAGATGAAGATGAAGGTGGGTGTTACGCATGCACTTAGGTCCTCCTCAGTTAAAAATTCACGGGGAAATGCCCATTAATTTAGAATTTGAAACTAGAGAACAAAGTTAGACTCCGCCGGCCCCGGTGGCCTTCAGAGGTGCTTGTACAGCGCTGTTGGGCCGCCTGGGCTGCTGAGACTGCCTGCCCCGCGGCGGTAGCGGCTGTGTGCAGACAGGAGGCTGCCCTTGGCCGGCTCCTGAAGCATGTCCCACCGACCCCAGCGCTGGGATTACAAACCACACACTGGTTTGGGAAGTCTTTCACTAAAGTCTTAAGAACTGGATCATAACTTCTGCAAGATATAAATATAGCATCTTTCCAACTTTATTACTGTTATTTCTTTTCCCTACCACAACCAAAACCAATGAAACAGCTATTTATTTGTTAATTGTTGGAAATACAGATTCTCACACCTGTGTGGGTTTCAGAGTACCAGATTGTTTGCTCTGCTTTCCACTGATTCATGCTTTCTCAGCGTCTGCTGTCTGCCAGGCACTGGACCAAACTTAACACTGAATGCAACGGTAGGTAGGGCTCAATACCGCCCTTAGGGAGCTTTTCGGAACAGCATGCGTGTTTAGGTAATTTTGTTGATACAGCCTCGAATTTTTACTGGTTGGAAAAAAACAGGATGATGTGTAGGTATTCTTGGCTCAGATACCTGAGGATTCTAAGAAATACCTTTTGAGTTAAACACTCAGTTGCTACAATGTGAGTCAACTTAAAGACAGCACATTAAAATGGAGAAAACTGGGTTAATTTCGCTGTCGTTTGAGATGTTGCTGGGCATGTTGCCCTTCTTTATTCAGTGGTTGCTAGTTACGCTTTTTAGTTAATACCTCTTAAAATCATTAACCTATCAGTCTGTTCAAGCCTACAGGTTTTAAATCTCCCAACTGTTAAAAGTTCATTGTTGTTATCTCCATTAGCAATAACGTAGGCAAATACTTTCCCGATTGTCTCAAAGTGAATTTTTGTTATTGTGCAGAAGAGGAAGAAAGTGGGAAAGGTGAAAAGAGGAAGAGAGAAACAGACGATGAAGGAGAAGATGATTAAGACCCCAAAAAACTTGCAAAGAAAGAACTGTTCAGTATTGGTTGGACTGCTCATATGGATTTGGTAGCTGTTTAAAAAAAAAAAAAAAAAAAAGTAGCTGTGATACAAACCCCAGGACACCCACCCACCCAAAGAGCCAAAGAATAGTTCCTGTGACATTCCACCTTCCTCCATTTAGCCCCTCTTGGAAATTCACCACCAAGCTTGGGGACTTCACCCCAACAAAATTGTAAGAGTTTGTTAGGTTTTCGTGTCAGACTTGCTGTAGCGCGGGAAGCTGTGATTGGTGAGCCGGCGGTCTGTGGCTACCAGTTGCACCGAGACTGTAACAGCATTTTTACTTTCTGTACAACAAAGAAGCTTTGTAAATAAAATCTTAACATTTTGGGTCTGTTTTTTCATGCTTTTCTTTTGAATGAAATTTTTTTACATTAGGACATTTTATGTGTCAACTGCCAAAAAAGTATTTTTAAGAATTTAAGTGAAATAAACACATTCCTCTTTGGTAAAGTCTAGTTGTATGCTTACATTTTTAAATTAGACTTTAATTGTAAGCTCATGTTAAAACACTTAAGGTGTCTCTGGGATTTTTATGTTAATGGTTGTTGAGAGGAAATGCACGAGTGTATAGGGGTCTTTGAACACTTAAATCTGATTCTCCTCATTCCTCTGTGAGAGTAGGCTTTTTCCTCCCCCCTCAAAACAACGTTTGAAATTCAGTGCTCTGGAGCCCTTGAAAGCCAATAAAAACTGTTAGATTCAAGTAATAGATGAATTAAGAAGAAGAGGATAATATAAAGGAAAAGCCTTACCCTGGGTTATGTGAGATCCTAATTCTAATTCTGCCCCTGCCACTGATTTCCTGTGTGACCTTGCGTTGACCTCTAGATCACCTCCTGGTCTGTAAAATTGAGGGGGTGTGACCAAATAGCTTCTGAAGTCTCTTGTAGCACTGATGGTCTGTGACCCTCACTGACAGGAAGCTCTGAAAAAAAAAAAAGGCTTTGCATCAAGGCTGAAGCATGTAGGGTTTGACTGACAAGTGAACAGAGTACGGTTTGTTATCAAGACAGGCGTGCTAAGGAGGAATGACATGTGAAAAGCCTTGCCAAGAAAGAGGGTGGGCACTGCCCAAGGTCAGCTCACCTTTTCCAGAAGATGGAAATTTCTCTATTGAAGGGATTTGGGGGGAGGGGTAAGATGTTCTGCAGTCTGTGTGCTCAGTGCCTCAACTGCTTAAAAGATGCATGACTTTGTTGTCAATATTTTTTGTGGTAGGAGATTGGGGATGATTTTAGTAAATCTTAAGCTATAAGCCACTGGAATGAGAAGGGTTTTTATGCATAAAATCAGTGCTAAAGATTGGGATCTAATTGGAATTCATATCTAGAAAAGGTTAATGGCACCCCCAAATCATGTACTTTAAAATTGAAGTCTTGAGGCTTTAAAGTGGAATTTGCTTTTTGCAAAGGAAATTCCAAAAAATAAGGTTTCTGGTTTAACGGGTTCTGTGTTTTCCTCAGGCACAATGCCTTTGCCATTGCAAATCTGCAATACGTTATGAAGCAGTTTCTTCTGTAACTGGCTTTTGCATATATTTCCAAATACCAAACAGTGACTTTGGATGATTGCTTTCCTGCTTTTTCATGTTTACAGAACTTTCTAGTATCGACCATGCACGTAGGCTGAGCCAGGCTCCTTGGCTGGACAAGAGGGAGAGGGCTGGGATGGAGATAAGCCAGCTGTTGGGTGCTCACAGTTAACTAGTAGGAAAGAGAAGACAGGTGGGAATGCTAACTTACTAAGACCTGGAACTAGAGGTCCAGTAAGTGTTAGGGGAATTCAGAGTTTGCGGATTGGGGATGACTCCTAGAAAGGAAAATAGATGCTGCCAATGCAGGTTTAGAAATGAAATAGGGTTTAGAATAGGAATAGAAGGGAAGAGCATGACTGATCTGGGGTCTGAGGTGGGCAACTGCTTGAGTACATTTAGATTCAAAAAGGCAAGTTTGCCTGGAGGATGGAAAATGTGGGAATGGCCCCTGAGACTGGTGCAGTAATTTGGGACCTTTCTCCTAGAGAGCTTTTGAAGGTCAAACCTTTCTTGGGCAGTCACTTTGTAAAATGTCACTTTGGGGACGCCTGGGTGGCTCAGTTGGTTGGACGACTGCCTTTGGCTCAGGTCATGATCCCGGAGACCCGGGATCAAGTCCCGCATCGGGCTCCCAGCTCCACCAGGAGTCTGCTTCTCCCTCTGACCTTCTCCTCGCTCATGTTCTCTCTCACTGCCTCTCTCTCAAATAAATAAATAAAAAATCTTTAAAAAAAAAAAATGTCACTTTGACCTACTATATGTAGCCCATGAGGATGTCTAGGAAATTATCAAGCCAGGTTTTCATTTCTATCCTGTTTTTTGTTTTTTTTTTTTTTTCTTCCTGTTTTTCTTTTTAAATGGGGTTTTCTGGAAGTCTGATATGCTGACCTCTAGGAGGACCTTGAGGCTCTGCTGCTCTTGACTAAAGACTATTTTTAAGCTCTTGAGAAGCAAGTTTTTTGGTGATGAGGTCACAGAGTGGACCATATTTCTGGAGTTGTCTCCCATCTGAAGGAGACCCTCATTGAGTGGGTTTGCTTCCAGCTTTTGCATCGAATATCTGAGTTACAAATGTACCATCGAAGCTGGGTGGGAGGCATGTTGGGCTGGATGGCTGGTATCTGAGGAGGTGTCTCTTCCACACATAGGCCCTCCAGCCAGAGCAGCTGCTCTCCCTGTGTGATAATGGTGGAATGCCATGATTGCATCTGAAGCACTTATACTTTAAAATAGTTAATATTTGGGGTGCCTGGGTGGCTCAGTGGATTAAGCCTCTGCCTTTGGCTCAGGTCATGATCTCAGGGTCCTGGGATCTAGCCCCACGTTGGGCTCTCTGCTCAGTGGGGAGCCTGCTTCCCCCTCTCTCTCTCTGCCTGCCTCTCTGCCTACTTGTGATCTCTGTCAAATAAAATCTTTTTTAAAAAGTTAATATTTTATTTATTTATATATAATATATATAATATAAATATATCCTATGTAATATATAACTTATGTAATTATATATAAATATGTTACTTATTTAAATAATTAACTATTAATATTTTAAAATACAAGAGAACCAGTACTCTTTGCAAAGATGGGTAAACTGAGGCACAGGAGAGTGAGTTGGGGACTGGCCTAAGGTTTCCTGGTGAAGTGAAAGAACCTGACCTAGAAACCACATGGCCCTGTTTTCAACTTGATGCCCTTATCTTCATTTACTCATTCTGTTCTAGTAACCCAAGCCCAGTAATGCTGGCCACTTCTGATGGGAATGCAGACCATCTCGTGTGAGATGCTAGCCTCCGCCCCTACCACCACCACGGGACTCCTGACTAGTGCCCACATGAAGGTAGTGACATCAGACCACATTTCTATTCTGGCATTCCTACTTGGGTTCTACCACCCTACCCCCAGAGAAAGGTGAGACAGAACCATGAAAGTAGTTTCACCCTTAGGCTATGACCTTCCCTTTTCTCCAGCCCTGTCAAATGGTGCTGACATCAATTTTAATGAGGCGGATGATACACCGTGTTGACAGTTTGAGAAGGGGTCAGGTTACCAGCTGACTTAGACTTAAGCTGAGGTCGGCCAGACAGTTGCTCTGCAGGAAAACCACCAAGATTGCAGCAAGTGTAGAAATTGTTCCCAGAGCCAATTAGGTCAGCCTCATAATCTCTGACCAAGTATCTTATAACTTGTTCCAAAGGTGTTGGGCATATAGAGGAAAAGTTACCCTTGGAGTTACTCTATCTGTTGAAAGGGACTTCACACCAGTCAGGAGGGGCTTGTGAGGGGGCTGGGTGTTCATTATGGCCTGGCTCTGCCTCAGCCCTGGGGAGGCAGGAGTGGAGTGTGGTAAGGAAGCCCTTGGAATCTGGAGATCTGTTTCAGCCCCAGCCTGGCCACTGGCTGGTATTTGACCCCTCCTCCCCCCACACTTCCCTTTGGTGAGTATCCAGTTCCTCAACGGAAAAGATGGGGCCTGAGCTGAATGAGCTTACAGCTCTTTTCCGGCTGTACAATTCTGATTGGGGTACACTCCAAGTTTTATTCAGCAGCACGGATGCTAGTAGTCAGTGACTCGTGCTTTACTCCCAGTTACCCTAGAGCCCTTCCACGGAGTAGGTAAGGGTTTGTTTGGGCTGATGGAAAAGGTCAGCTATGTTTTAGGCTGATGAAGTAACAGGGATATGCCAGCAGCAGGACACCAGTGAGGAGATTGTTAACAGTTACCCAGGCAAGGCCGGATGAGGGCTGCCAGCCCCAGGACTGACTGTGAGTGAGGTGTCTTCCAAAAACTGCTATAGGAGTAGGAGTAAACTGTCCTACCTGTCAGACCAGGTCGGGTTCTGGAAGTAGCAGTAGACTCATTAGCATGAGCAGAATGTGTATCTGCCACTAGAGGGCACTACAGCTTCCGGTCAGAGAAGGAGCAGCTAGATGGCCATTTATTGAGAAAGGTTCTTTCTAGCCCCTGTGAAAAAATATACTGTAACCCCCATTTTACAGATGTGGAAACTGAAGGGAACTGAGGCGAAGTGCCCTACCCAAAGTCACGTGGCCTGTAAATAGCCAGCCCGGCTGGGATTCTAATTCCAGCTCTGCCTGAATCCAAAGCTGTGAATGCACCTCTTTAGGGCCATCTGGCTCCTGACTCTTCTGATGAGCAAGTGGGCATGTTTCTTCCCAGTCTGGGAGCAAAGTAGAGGCTGGATAACCAGACCCTGTTGGTTTGGAGGTTCAGGACAGAAAAGCTGAAGTTTTCAGGGTTGAAACCATGAAATGCTTTGGGGGACTGGCAAACAGCCTTCTGTAAATGTGGACAGTCACCGTTATTAGTGATTTCACATTGTGGGACGCAGCCCTGACATACACCTCCTTGGCAAACTTGAAAAAGAGCCTTTGCTTTCTGGAATTCTTTTTGGAACTCCCATTTGTAAATTGGGAGTTCCTTGCTTCTTCCCTCTGCTGTGTTTGAAAGTGCTGGACACCCATGAGGGAAAATCTTGAGAAGAGCTGGGAACGGCCTATGCCGATGGTCTCTGTTGGTGGCAGACTAAGCTAAGCACTCATGAGCCCAGGGTATGACACAGCTGTGCACCTGCAAGTGAGGTAGATGAGAAGCGGGCATCTTAGCGGGGCAGTTGGGCTGGCACCGGGGGACTCTGGGAGTGGCTGGCAGGACCTTGCAGAAACTTGAGAAGTCCACAGGACCCCAGCCAGCCCCTGCGGTTGGAAACTCCTGTCAGGCCCTTGGCTTTGTCCATTCCATTTGACTGGGGCTCTTCTGCCTTCTCTCTGGTTGGCTCTTAGGTTCCCCTCCTGCTGGGACATCAGCCAGTTGTTCCCCTGCTTCTGTAGCCACCGGTGCCCTCCACAGCTACCTGCCCAAATCCTACCTACAGCCACCCTGCCAAGCTCAGGCCTGAGCACCTCCAGCCTGACCCGTCCTGAGCCCCTTCTGACAAAAGAAATGCTGGTCCCAGTGTGTCCCTGGCACACTACAATTTGGCTCTTTACATCTGTTATCTTGCTCAAGGGAGGCAGTATAAAGATTCTGACCCCATCTTTCAAATGAGGGAATTGAGGCTCAGGTGGACTGTTGGAAGAGCCCAGAGTACAGAGCAAGGCCAACTTCACTGCCCACTTTGTGCTGTTCCCAGAGACTAGGGTGAGAGAGCTGACCAAGGGTAACGGGGTCTGCTGGACTTGGGAGAAGCTCATCTCCGAGGGTCCCTCATGTTGGATGGGAATTCCGGAAACCCAGATCTCTCCACAGTACAGGTGTTTCAAGCTGAGGAAATCCAAGTTCCCACACATGGGCCACCTGAGACTGACCCTTCAGTATCCCACCTGAGACCCATCCTCTCTATGCTCAAGGGATGTCCCCACAGCCTGGCTCTCCTCATGCAACTCAGGAACTTCCAGTGACCTCCCTGACCCACAGACATACACACAAAACCTCCCCACCTTCCCAGCCTTACTCCCTGCCCCTTAGTCCCCACATGGCCAACTGGCCCAGCCATCTGCACGTTCCTGCATGTTTCACGTTGACTTTGTTCATCCATCTGTATGTGCAAAACCAACCCCTTCTTCAAGAACCAACACAGAGCTATTAGCTTCCCAAATGGCCTGGCAGGCAGTCCTCCCTCCTTGGGGTCCTCCTTGATGACCTCGATGACTTGCTCTCACCGTCTTGGCACTGGCTGCTCTGCTCCCTGTCTCACCTACCCTGTGGATAGTGGGTGCTCGGGCCGGGTGTCTGCTTCCCTCGGCCGTGCCTCACACGCTAGCAGTCTGTGCGCACCGCCTCAGTGACCAAGTGTATGGGTGACCTGGCATTGCCATGACGAAATGCCCACAAACTCAAACAAATTTCTCGTCTCACGGTTCTGGGGGCTAGAAATCCCAAATCAAAGTGTCAGGGTTGGTTCCTCGAGGGCTGTGAGGGAAGGATTTGGTCCAGGCCTCTCTACTTGGCCTGTAGATGCCATTTCCCCCGGTGCCTTACCGTGGAATTCTAGTGGGCATGTCTGTGTGGAGGAACTTTTCCCTTTTTAAAAGGATGCTGGGGGGCACCTGGGTGGCTCAGTGGGTTAAAGCCTCTGCCTTCAGCTGAGGTCATGATCCCAGGGTCCTGGGATCGAGCCCCGCATTGGGCTCTCTGCTCACCAGGGAGCTTGCTTCCTCCTCTCTCTCTGCCTGCCTCTCTGCCTACTTGTGATCTCTGTCAAATAAATAAATAAAATCTTGAAAAAAAAAAAAAGATGCTAGTCACCTTGGATTAGGGCCCACCCTAATGGCCTCGTCTTAACTCATTGCATCTGCAGAGACCCCTATTTCCAAACAAGGTTATGTTCTGAGGTGCTGGATGTTAGGACTTCAACAGATGCATTTGGTGGTGGTGGGGGGCACAATTCAACTCAACACCAAGTGAGTGATTTGTGAAAACCTCTGGGCAGAGAATGGCTGTCAGGTGCTTCTTCACCCCCCATACCCCCCAGTTGGGTGTTTGGACAGACAGCAATGTGATTAAAAGGAGGACCTGGGGACTCTGTTTTTGAGAGCAGAGTCAAATCCTGATTTGCCTCCCATCCGCTTTGTGTTCCTGAGTAAGACAGTTACCTCAAACTACATTTCTCTCTCAGACCATAGTAATTCACATTAATTACCTTACTCCCCTTCAAACCCTACCACAAAAATGAATATAATTTGAGGAACAAAAAGCCAGAGAGTTGGCAGATAAATACAAATCAATACAAGAAAGTCTGGAGACCCCAAAATCAGAACCCACCAATCTAGAGCTGACAAAAATTCTGTATCTCCAGACAGCCAGGAAATCTCCAAACTGCAGGGAAATCCAGACTCCTTAAACTAGAAGAAACCAGATCTCTTCAGTTGAATCCCTTTACTAATCCTGGAGCCCCGCCGGCAACATGCCTACCTGACCTCCATTGGATACCTCAGTGATGGGGAGCTCACTCTTTTTAAGGCAGTGTATTCCAACTTAGAAAAAGTTCTTTAGAATAGTAAGGCAGCTTTATCTTCTATTATTATTGCTAGTTAGGTAAACAATCTTTTTAAAAAGTTCTTATCCAATTTTCTATATCATTCTTGGGTCTAATTTTGCCCCATGGAGCAACAGAGGGAGAAAAAAACCCCAATTCAGTTTTTCAAATGGAATCCTCTGGAATATTTGATGATATCCATCATGCGCCCCAAATCCCAGCCTGTATTCCTCACAATTTATCTCAGTTGAATGTTTTATTTTTTAAGATTTATCTACTTGAGAGAGTACATGCACAAGTGTGGGATCAAGAGAAAGGTGGACGAGAGGGAGAGTCAAGCAGACTCCATGCGGAGTTCGGGGCTTGATCTCATGACCCCAAGATCATGATCAGCTGAAATCAGACCACTCAACTGATTGAGCTACGCAGGTGCCCCTCTCAGTTGAATATCCTTGAAAGTTTTAGCGAATGAATACTCATGAGGAGATTCCAGTGTCAGGTTCATTCACGTTGTAGTATGCATTGGTACTTCATTCTTTTTATTGCCATACTATTCTGTTGTATGGCTGTATTACATTTTCTTCACGTAGACATGCTTTCATCGCTCTTGGGTATATACGGGGAGTAGAATTGCTGATGCAATTGTTTACTCTATGTTTAACCTTTTGATGTTTTGTTTTTAAGATTTTATTTACTTATTTGACAGAGATCACAAGTAGGCAGAGAGGCAGACAGATAGAGAGGTGGAAGCAGGCTCCTAGGACCCTGAGACCATGACCTGAGCCGAAGGCAGAGGCTTAACCCACTGAGCCACCCAGGCGCCCCTATGTTTAACCTTTTGAGAAACTGCCAGCTGTTTTCCAAAGCAGCTGCACGATTTTACAGTGTATGAGGGTACCAATGTCGACACGTCCTTGTTTTTACCTCTCCGATTCTAGATATCTTCATGAGTATGGGGTGGAATCTCATTGTGGTTTTGATTTGCATTTTTCGGATGGCTAATGATGTTGAGCATCTTTCCATGTGCTTATTGGCTGGAATGTTATAGTTCAACCATGTCCAGATCAGTTTGGTTGGCAGTATCACATGGTTGAGACAGGGGTTGCTGTGGGGCGTTCTGAGCCACTGGGGCTGTTTAGAAATGGTGGGGAACTGAGCAGACAACCAGGGAGAGAACTCGGTCTGGGCTGGTGATGAATGTCTGGGAGTGCATGAGGGCAGAGGAGATCTTGACGCCCTGTGAATAGATGAGATTGCCAGCATCTCCAAGTGTGAGAGAAGAAGAAGTTCTGAAAGCTTTGGGGACTCTTGGAAGTTGAAGGTGAGACGAGCAGGTGAAGACACATCATAGAGGCCCACTCTCCTGATTGGGGTGTGGGATGGGGCACGACTTGTCAGAGTGGGAAGGAGGTGCAGCAGCTGAGAGCCATGGAGCATCAGGATGGGGTCTGAGGGTAGGCAACGTCCCAGCAGGCCACAGGCAGTGGGAAACAGACCTGCCAGGGTTTAGGAAACCTGTCCCTAAGTCACCAGGCAGGACAAGAATCCAGAAAGGTCTCACACACTGATTCTTGTGCAGTCCTCACTACTGCCCTCTGGTGGTGGCTGCCAGTCTGCCACAGGAAGTTGAGAAGTTCCTCCCCAGGGACCGAGCTGGTAGTGAAACCCAGGCCTGACTTATTCCAAACCCTGTGCTTTTTCCAGGACACTGTGCTGTCTCAGCATCGTGTGGTGACCTCACACGGGAAGAGATTATTTCATTTGGAAGGAATTTGGGGTGGGGGGGGGCGATTCAGCTTAAATGTCCACTCTTCAGAAAGATTCTTCCCGACTACCCATGAAAAGGAGCTCCTCTTATTAGTCTCCACACAGCACTCAATTTGTTTTCTATCATTGCCCTTATTATTATAATTCATGATTTTATATTGTGAAATAAAGAAAACCTCAGGCCCCAAATGGTATCACTTAGACCCAGTTCCCAAACTGGGGCTTAATACCCAATCTAATTGCAGTTGCCACCTCCCCCAGAAATGTGGCCTGAACAGGTCACTCAGGAAAATTTTCTTTCCATTAGAGCCAGTGACTCTCACCTGGATCTTCTCCATCTCTCAAGGAAAGACGACGGAATCTGCAGGATAGGATACCTCATCTTTTCCCCTAGCAAACAGCCTCATCTGGAACAATCCTTTTCTTTTGTTAATAGCTTTCTTGTCCCCACCCTCTGTATATAAAAACCTTCCATTTTGTACAGTTC
Organism: Mellivora capensis; assembly: GCA_004024625.1. Lineage (NCBI taxonomy): Eukaryota > Metazoa > Chordata > Mammalia > Carnivora > Mustelidae > Mellivora > Mellivora capensis. The sequence continues at coordinate 278,976 of PISX010000179.1, forward strand.
TTCCGAGTGCCTCTCTGCTTGCTAGATGGGGTGCTGCTCAATTCATAAGACATTTAATAAAAGCCACTTAGATCTTCCCACTTACTTGGTTGAACCTTGTTATTTAACAATATTAGCATGTGGGGCACCTGGGTGGCTCAGTGGGTTAAGCCTCTGCCTTCGGCTCAGGTCATGGTCTCAGGGTCCTGGAATTGAGTCCCGCATCGGGCTCTCTGCTCAGCGGGGAGCCTGCTTCCCTCTTTCTCTCTGCCTACTTGTGATCTCTGTCTCTCTTTGTCAAATAAATAAATAAAATCTTAAAAAAAAAAACTATTAGCGTGTGACTATAGTTTATTGTAAACTACAGGTTACAGAGAAAGACCATACTCTTTCATTCCCCATTTTATCCCTGGTGCCTGGTGAGGTGCCTGGCACACAGTAGGCACTCAGGAATTATTTGTTGGATGAGTGAAGTCACATTTAAAAAACAGAGGCCGCTATGGTGTGTGCACAGGTCAAAATCCTCTGAGGGAGTCCGTGGGAGTTGACTTTCACCTTCCAGAGCACCCCGGGTGTGCTGGTGGGCTTATGTTCTCAGGGACAGTATAAAAGTGATGTTCATGTTACAGGGATGAGGCCCAATATTGAGGAAGCAGGAAGCTGGTGTGGGTGAGGGTGTTGACTAGTGAGGGTGCCTGTAAATGGAACAGCTGAGAAACTTGGGAGAATCAGACAACTTGGCCCTTTCACCCCAGGGCAGGTCCTTGGCAGCTGGGGTTGGGAAACTTGGGTGGATCAACAATTAACTTCTTCCTCAGAGGAACTTTCCACAAAGCTGACTTTAAGAGCAACTCGGGCAACAGTTACGTTTGCCTAAGGGACTGAATGTGGCCCGAGTAAACACATGAAGTCAGTTATGTCTCAGTATTCACCATCATCTTTCCTATTCTGCACTTGTACATTGAGCAAATATTTACTGGCCCCTATTAAGTGCTAAGTTCAGTGCTTGGTGCTAGGGATACAGTAGGAAACAGCCCAGGTCTGTTCTCCAGGAGCCCCTGGCCCCGAAGGACACTTATAGTACAAGGATCTAAGCAACATAAGGGCAGAGGTATGGTCTGTCTGGTTCACCATGGTATCCCTAAAGCTTTGCCCTGGGTTTAGTGCTGAGTAGATGATCCAGATGGTTCCTGACCCAAAGAAGTTCACAGCCTAGAGGGAAGACAGAGGAGACGAGTGGCAGTTACCATAAAAGGTAATACGTGGGCAAATAAGAGTCTTATGGGAGCCCAGAGAAGATCGTTGGGGAGATTGGAGAAGGTTCTGAGAGGAAGTGACTTCTATACTGGGGTGCCTGGGTGGCTCAGTGGGTTAAAGCCTCTGCCTTCGGCTCAGGTCATGATCTCAGGGTCCTGGGATCGAGCCCCGCATCGGGCTCTCTGCTCAGCACAGAGCCTGCTTCTCTCTCTGCCTGCCTCTCTGCCTACTTGTGATCTCTCTCTCTCTGTGTCAAATAAATAAATAAATAATTTTAAAAAGTCTTATGGGAGCCCAGAGAAGATCACTGGGGAGATTGGAGAAGGTTCTGAGAGGAAGTGACTTCTATACTGATGGGCCAGAAGTGGTCAGACATGGCTCAGTATGGTGGAGGTGGAGGAGTGGGAAGCCTACAGACTTGCCAACAGCTTATATGCCAACTTCTGGAGGTGAAAGACCATGACCCCTCAGGACAACTCAGAATAGTTCAGTGAAACTAGAGCCCAGAATAGCAAAAGAGTAGGTAGGAGTCCCAGGTCACAGGAAGCTTTCTAGGAACCAATTAAGGAAGGGCTTAGCATAGTAGGACTGACCACAGGGGCCTCAGACTTGAGGGGTTTCAGGGTTTCAGAGAACTGGGTCTCCATCCTCTCTCCACCTTGGTCCCCATGACCCAGCACTCCGGTTACCCTAGTTTCTCCAAAACTAAGTTCTTCCTTACCCTTTCCTGCCAATACAGGGGGAAAAAAAAGAAAAGAAAAAAATGCCCAGTTGGTTTTGTTTTTAAGACCTTCCCACATTCTGTCATCCATTTCTACATATTGAGCACTGCTTCCAAGCAGAAAAAGCAACAGAAAGCACTGGAAACTGGCTTTTAAAAAAGGAACGAGCATGAAATGAAAATTGTGTCTTTTCCTCCTTTCTGTAATAAGATACAGCATTACCTTAATTTACTGGAAGCCTTTATTTAATCACAAATAACATCAGCCTAAATTACTTTTGTGGGATGGTTGTATTTTAATTAACAAGATTTTATTTATTTAATTTAGAGAGAGCGAATGCAAGCAGAGCGGTGGGGGTGGCTTAGGGGGCAGAGGGAGAATCTCAAGCAGACTGCACTGAGCCCAACAGGGCTCAATCTCACAACCTCAAGATCATGACCTGAGCCGAAATCAACCAACTTGAGCCAGCCAGGTGATTGTATTTTTAAATGTGATTTCTCCTTTTTTGCTTTTAAACTTAACTTTCCCTCATTCACAAATTACTCAAAACCATAATGGTTTTCTTTACCACAAGTAGTACTGAGCTACTTTAGTGCTGGGTTTGATTTTCCCTGGACTCAGGGTCTTTTGCTGAGCCTCATATGTCCACTGCCAGTTAAACTTGAGAGAGAATGCACGTGCCATGCAGTCTAGCACACCAACGTCTCACGGATAGGTGAACCTTGGTACATCCCCTTCTTTCCTTTGATTGCTTCCTCCTGGGCTCCCATGGTGCCCTTCTTCACAACCCCTCAACTCTGGTTCCCCGTCTAGACCACGGTGCATTTTCCATCTGCTTTTAACAACTAAATGTTCCCAAGAAAAGGTCTAATTTAGTCCCTTCTGTTTCATCTTCCTTGGCCAGCGGCTTCCTGATCCCCAAAGCTGCTGATGTCTTCTTTGTTATTCTCCTGGACTGCTTTAGGCTTTTGACCCTGTGGGTCTCCCTGCCTTAGGACCACCTTGGTTCTGTCACCTGCTCTAGTCTCTTTTCCATTCTTGCTGAGGCAGCTGCAAGCTCATTACTCGCTGCTCATCTACGCTATTCATCCGCTTATTGAAACCTTACTACAGGCCAAGCACCGTGATCAGGGTTTTCCATATATCATCTCACGAACCTATATAATCCCCCCATTTCGGGGAAAAGGAAAATAACATTCAGGAAGACTAAAGACTAACGTATTCACGATCAAGAACCGGTTAGTGGCAGCACCTGTGTTCAAACCGGCTCTAATTCCAACTCCCAAGTCCATTTTTTCCATTACACCGCAGCGCGCGCTCTCCCCGAGCCCAAGGCAGCCATCTTCCCCCCACCGTTCCCCTTCGGAGAATGTTGGCTCACAGGTGAAGCAGAGAGGCCGCGACCATTACCGGCCTCGCTACCCGCCCGGGATCCTGGAGCGGGGCTGAAGAGAACCGAGCTCGATTTCCTTGTCCCGCCCCGCTCGCGGGAGGCTCCGCCCCCTGCCTCGATTGGCTGGCGGCAGCGAGTTGGGGCCCGCGGATTGGCTGCGCGGCCGCTGACTAACGTGGCGGAGCTGACGTGGCCGGGACGGCGCGTGGTTCCTCACTGGGCCGCGGACGGGACTCGAGGTGGTCGGTGAAGAGCCGAAACGCGAGCCGCAGCGATGCCGCTGGAGCTGGAGCTGTGTCCCGGGCGCTGGGTGGGCGGGCAGCACCCGTGCTTCATCATTGCCGAGATCGGCCAGAACCACCAGGGCGACCTAGAAGTGGCCAAGCGCATGATCCGCACGGCCAAGGTGAGGGCAGAGCCCTGGAGGAAAAGGGCGCCGGCCGGGGGCGGGGCCGGGGGCCGGGCCGGGGGCGGGGGCCGGGGGCGGGGCCGCGGGAGAGCCTGCGGCGTGGAGCTGGGACTGCTGGGCTCTGCTTCTCTCCGTAGGCCGCGTGCGGCCCGGCGGCCCGCTCGCCAGTTCCATTTTTAAATCTCTGGAATCCTGCTCATCCCTTCCCACCCTCCTCACTTGTCCGCGTTATTGCGGTTGCCGCCCAACCCGACCTTTGTCCTCTCCTGGTGGCAGAATAATCTTCCTTAAACACAGGTTTGGTCAGGTCGTACCCCTGCCTCGCACCTTCACTGGCTCCCCACTGTCCACGGGTGGAGTTGAAACCCTTGAACAGTCTTCAAGACCTTAGTGACCTGGTTCCTTCCTGCCTACCATTTTTCGTTTCTGACCTCTTTCAGCGGCACTGAGTTACTTCCAGCGAGGTGTGAAGTACCTGGAAGTTGCTGTGGTCTTGTCATTTGGCATTGCTTGTGTTTGGGAAGTGAAACAGTTAAAATGCCAGAGCTTTGGGTTCAAATTCAGCGGCCACCACTTACCAGCTGTGTGAACGAGGGCCGGCTCCTTGACCTCTGTGAGCCTCAGTTTCATCATTTGAAGGTCGGGTTGATAACAGTACTTATCTCAGAGTTGTAAGGCTCAAAAGGGATGATTTATTTAAAGCTCTTAGCACAGTACTTGCTGAGGACTCAATAAATGTTAGCTATTAGCAGTAGGAGGTTAAGGAATATAGGAATATTCAGTGCTCCTTCTTGGCAAATTTCTATTCCTGTACAGGTCTACTTGGGTGCTTTTTCCAATCCTTCCCCACAAGGCTGGCCCCCTATCACTGCTCTCCTCAGATTGCATTGTCACTGTCCACGCTTCTTGCTCTCTCTGTTCTGGTTCACTCCATCTTTTTTAACCCCCTTCCCTTCCGTGAAAGCTGGTCACCTGTCGTCACTTGTGATTAGGTATTTATCTTGTTCTTCTTTCAGGACTAACTCAGCTTTTCTGGAAGCCTACTGAATCATAAAAACAAAAAACCCAAAACACTTTTAAAGAGTGACAGCTGCACTAAATGGACTAAATGTTTTAAATGCACCATCTCACTTCATTCCTACAACACAACATGGTGGATTCTATTGGTTTCATTTTAAAGGTTCAGAGAAGTGACTTGTCCAAGGGCACACAGTAAATACTGGAATTCAGAGCTTTGCTCCTAACCAGAGGGCGCTAGCCTTTGTGCTGTAACATTGTTTTCTAGGGGGGGAATTCCTGCTCATAATTTAGGGAACAACCTGTTTGTGGAGGTGTGACCTCTGAATGCTGAGGTTGTAAAAATACCCAGAGATTTTAAAGCCATAGAAACAAAGCTTTTTTTCTTTTAATTTTGGAGGTTGCTACTGGGGCGAGGGGAGGAGAATGAAGAAGTTGAGCCTGTGGTAGAGTGGAAAGAACACTGGACTGGTGTGAAGATACCACTTACCAACTGAATAATCCTGGGCAGGTGACTTTTCCTCTCTAGGCTTCAGTTTCACTTATTTTATAATGTGTGTGTATTTGTTTTTAAACTTAAAGCAGTGGGAATCTTGTGAAATCCTTGTATTTTAGGATTTTTTAAAAAGTATTTGTTGCCAAATAAAGTCACATTCCCACGTTTAGTTACCCAGAGTAACTCATACAATGAAATCAGTCTATTTGCAGTATTAACAGTTGAGCTCATTTGATTTTTATTTTCTTACAACAAAATATATTATTATAATTATATATATATAAACTATAAATGTGTTACAATAGAGATTTACTAGCTGAATATATTTTTAATTTCCAAATTTTGCAGCAAAGGGAGCATCACAGCTTGGCACAACCTGGAGTTTTGCTGCTTGTGTTTTGTTTTTATGGCCAGGAGAGAATCAATAAAAACTTGACCACAATCAGCGTTGTAGTAAAACAGAGACAGTGATTGTGTTTTCTGAACCTGGAGTTCACCATAGAATTAAACAGATCACTCAATTTTAGGAAAGAAGAGGAAGAACCCGTTCTTCTCTCCGAACAACTGCTGGCAGGTGGAATATAGTAGAAATTTATCTGATCTCTTGTCTTTAGTACTTTCTGCTGCTACACTTTTATCTTCTTCCTGTAAATGAAAGGTTTGCCCAGAGCCGACAGGCTCTTTCAGTCCTCGAGATAGAGCTGAGAAGCAAAGGGAGTGGGAAGCAATGTCCTGTGACACACACACCTCCTTGACCAAACTTCCCTCCCCTGCCCCCAGCCTACCTTGGTTTGCGGGAGGCCTGGCTGTAGCAGCCTCTGGGTGGCAGTCATGGGCCAGGAGACATGTGCTCTGCAGCCTTAGCAAAGTGATCTGTCCAGCTCTGCCAGAGACTTTCTGTGCAACTTTGCTCGGGTTACTGTGGGCCTGGGGGATCTTCCTCTAGACAATGAGAACTCTGTTGCCAAAGGTCACTTTCCATTCTCATGTTTTTCAGACTTTCTTGACCATGCCATCTTGTCTTTCCGGGAGGGGGAGCCCCGCTGTTAGCTCAGGTATTTCTGGAAGTGAGGTTTTTAGCAGCGTGAATAACTCTGTCTACAGAAATGGCAGTGAACTGGAGACTTTTCCTCCGTATTTCTGTTGAGTGGTTTTCAAAAGCAGTCGTGAGAGACTGGGGACTGACTGGCAATAGAATTAGAGCTTTTATAGCTGGAAAATCCAGCTTTCATGTTACAGCTTCTGTTCAGTAAGGCCTGGGCCTATCTAAGTCCTTGTCTGTGTACTTTTTGCTCCAGAATCTCTTATTCAACTAAGATGCCATGCAGAAAAGCACTAGCGTAGAACAGCTAAAGCAGAGTTGTTTGTTTCCTGGCCCACGAGGGGCTTCTCTGAGCTGCTCCACGTCCTGGATCGAGCCCAGAGCAGCTGTTGATGGAGATGGAAATGCCAAGTCCTGAAAGCGGGACTGACTTATCCAGCCAGGAGTGAGAGTCACATCCTGACTTCCCCTCAGTTCTGGCCTGGTGCTCATTTTGCTGTCCTCTGCTGATTTACCCAACTTAAAAATCTTCCTTAGCTGTTTAATTATTTTAAATATAAAATAAACTGAAAAACAAAATCCCCTATTTTTCCTTTTTGCATTTTAAGGAGGGGACAAGAGAGGGAGGCCCCATCCCCAGCCTTCTCTTCCTTTGAGACTTTGCTTCTCCTTTTCCTCTTTGCCTCTGTCAGTCAGCCTTATTTTTAAAGATACTGATGTCAGAGCTGTTGTCCCAACATTTCCCTTTTCTCTGAGAATCCATGACAAGCCACTGAAAGGAGCCTGTTGTGTGTTGCAGGAGTGTGGGGCCGATTGTGCCAAGTTCCAGAAGAGTGAGTTGGAGTATAAGTTTAATCGGAAAGCCTTGGAGAGGCCCTATACGTCCAAGCATTCCTGGGGGAAGACGTATGGGGAACACAAGCGCCACCTGGAGTTCAGCCATGCCCAGTACAGGGAGCTGCAGAGATATGCCCAGGAGATCGGCATCTTCTTCACCGCCTCAGGCATGGATGAGGTGAGCCCTTGGGTGTTGCTCTGTCCTTTGCTAGGCCTGGAGTCAATTCCAGCCATTGCTTACTTGAGCCTTTTTTGTGCTTTCTAGACTTAGCGTTCCCAATCACATTAACCATATCAGTGCCCAACTGAATGGGAGGCCAGGAGAAGCAGAGGCCCGGTGAGATTTTGTGGGAGGAGTACCAGAAGTTTCTAAACAAGTTGTTTTTGGGAGTAGGGGGCAGCCACACTGGCATCCCCGAGTCCCTCAAGCTTCTGGGAGACCCCTGCTGGACCAGTTTTCTCCCAATGGAAAGTGGCCTGGACTAGGAATCAGGAAACCTCCCGTCTGACAGGGATCCACCCCTTGCTGCATGGCCTTGGCAGATTTGGGTGGGGGGCATTGGTAGTCATCCTGAGTGGTTCACAGAATGGTCATGCTGACATTCTGGAAGGGTCCAGCAGGTGCCACGTCTCCGGTCCTGTCTGCTCTGTGACCTGTCCCTTTGAGATTTCCTTTGTGTACTCTTTGTCAAATGTAAAAAGTTTAATTGTAAAAATAATAAATATTCTAGAAAGTTTAGAAACAGGAAAAACTAACCTGTAATCGCTATATGGTGGCTCTTTTTATAGATTTAAGTTTTTATGTGCATTGCATGGTTGTTACATTTGTGAATATTTGGTTCTGTGCATGCTTTTCCCACTTAATATTATGCAATAAGTTTTTACCCATATCTGGGTTTTTTTTCTAGCTTGACTGAGGTATAATTGACATAAGTCCCCACATCTTTTAAGTTCCTTTTTTTTTTTTTTTTTTTTTCCAAAAACTATTATTAAATTTTGAGAGAGATGTACACAGGCTTGAGTGAGCGGGGGCAGCGGCAGAGGGAGAGGAAAGAAAATCCTAAGCAGGCTCCATGCTCAGCTCAGTGCAAAGTCTGATGTGGGGCTTGATCTCAACGACCCCGAGGTCATGACCTGAGCTGAAAGCAAGAGTCCATTGCCCAACTGACTGAGCCACCCAGGCACCCCGTGCTTAAAGTTTTTCATAACAATGTGATACTTTTTTTTTTTAATTTTAAAATGTATTTATTTATTTGAGAGAGAGAATATGTGTGAGGACAGTGCAGGGGGGTGCAGAGGGAGAGAGAAACTTATGGAGACTCTGTTGAGTGCAGACCTGACGCGGGGCTCAGTCTTACTAGCCAAGATCACGAGTCAAAACCAAGAGTCATATGCTTAACTGACTGCAGCACCCAGATGCCCCAGCATTGTAATAAATCTGTTGAGGATTGATAATGTAACCATTTCTCTACTTGTGTACATTGCTGGTTACTCTGGGGTTTTTTTGTGCTTCTAACTTATGCTGAGATGAACATCATTTTTCTGTGTTCTGTGTTGTTTCTTTAGGGTGGCTTTGCAGAAATCGATCATTAGATGAAACCTACGAGCAATTTTTTTTTTAAAGATTTTATTTATTTATTTGACAGAGATCACAAGTAGGCAGAGAGGCAGGCAGAGAGAGAGGAAGGGAAGTGGGCTCCCTGCCGAGCAGAGAGCCCAACGTGGGGCTCAATCCCAGGACCCCGGGATCATGACCTGAGCCGGAGGCAGAGGCTTTAACCCACTGAGCCACCCAGGTGCCCCTCTACGAGCATTTTTATGGCTCTTGAAACTTTTGGAATACTTTTGGTCAGTCAGAGTAGTTGAATTGATTCCAGTTCATTCTGTAGGCCTCCCTGACCATTTATGTCCCTGTTCCAATCCCAGAATACGTTATAAACTGAATCGAAAGGAAACATAAGTCTAGTCTGGGCTGCTGGTCGCCTAGGCTGTTGGTGGTTTTAACAGGGGCAGGGAGGCAGAGAACCTAGGCATCTTGGGGAAATGACAAGTCCAGGCCTCAGTTCTGTGGACAGATTCATCCTTTAATTTGCAGCTTTCATAAGCCTGACAGTCTTCAGACCCAGTTGTGCATTTGATGATCATAATTTCCTACTTTTGAATTATGACTTACAGAGCATCTTTCCTTCCAGTAAATATATTTTATCCCTACTGTGCCCCACTTTGCAGATGAAGATATGGAGGCTCAGAGGGGCTGGGAAATTTGTACAAAGTCACACGCGCAGGAAGTGGGTCTCGAAGGTGCAGTGTGCTCTCCCTGGTCCTTCAGCTCTGCCTGGGCATCAGTCCAGGTGTGTGTGGCTTTGTGGAGCTCAGCGGAGCCTTTGGGCTTCCCCCTTGCTCTTTACTGCCTTGATGTTGGTGGGTGGAGAGCCTCTGGGCCCAAGAGCTGCTCTGGGGACCAGGAGATAGATTTTTTGAGGAAAGTGTTCCTTAAGAGGTGGCTGGGCTTTTTTCTGATCCCAGCTTAAAGAACACTTCCTCAGGGAATTCTTCCTGTTCCCCAGCTTGGTTCAGGCCCCTCCTGTTAAGTTCTCCTTGTCTCTCGTTACTTGAGTAATGGTGTGTTAACCCTCCCATTTCCGTCCCAGACTGCTAGCCGGACAGAGGCATCTCTGGTGCCTGCCTTGCTGTAGGTGGTTGGCAGACATTTGTTGGAGGAATAAACGAAGGAGCCAAACAAAAGGGAGGGTTAGTGGTTTTATCAGATTCTTATAGAATCTGAAAATCAAAAAAGTTTAAGCAGGAAAGAGCATGTGCTTTAGGATCTGAAAGACTTGGGTGTTGTTTTTGGTTTTACTGTTAACTGACATTTTTTGAGTATTTATGATGTACCATGTTTTCTGTTAGGTATTTTATTTTATTTTTTATTTTTTAAAGATTTATTTATTTGACAGACAAAGATCCCAAGTAGGCAGAGAGACAGACAGAGAGGGAGGAGGAAGCAGGCTTCCCGTGGAGCAGAGAGCCCGATGCGGGGCTCGATCCCAGGACCCCGGGATCCTGACCTGAGCTGAAGGCAGAGGCTTTAACCCACTGAGCCACCCAGGCGCCCCTCTGCTAGGTATTTTTTTTTTTTCCCCCAAAGATTTTATTTATTTATTTATTTATATGAGAGAGAGAGAGAGAGAGAGAGAACAAGCAGGCACTGTGGCAGGCAGAGTCAGAGAAAGATCTGCTAGGTATTTTAAACATAACAACTCATTTACTCTTCTTAACAACCTCTTCAAATAGCACAGTTCTCCCCATTTCACAGGGAGAGTGTCAGTAGTCACTAATTAGCTAACTGCACCCCCCACACACACACACCTGACCACACTCTTCTTTCATCTCCCTGGGCCTGTTTCCTCTTAGGGAAATGGCAAGGCATTGATTAAGATCTTCACCCGCAGGCTTGTCTTCTGAAGCGGGTGAGAAACCATATACGTGAAGCACATGTTTCAAGATAGGACCCTGTCTGTGTGTTTGCTGTGAACCCAGGTCCTGGCACTTCGTACCTCCTGATCTTAGTACTTCCTGATCTTGCTACATGCTGAGTGCCTTGGAAGGAAGGTCACACCTAGAAACTGATATTTGTTTTCATTTTGTACTTGTGTTGTATACTGTGGGTTCACAGCAATTTGGGATTGCTCTTTGGCAGTCCTCTAGAACACTCAGACAGCCAAACCCTTGTCCTCAGATGGCAGGTTTGGGTTAAGGAAACTACCCCTTCTTGTGCTGAGTGTGAAACTGGGTCTGATTGGCTTAGTAACGAGTCAGTAACGAGACAGGGCTGCAAAGCTCTGGAATGAATTTCCAAAGATTATGGTAGTGTTCTGGGTCTCTAGTGTTGTCTTTGCATACAGCCTTTCCCAGACGAATGAATTTGAGAAGCACTCTTGTTTAGAGAGGACTAAGTCCTAACCTGTTTATTAAAAATAGTCTGGGGGGGCACCTGGGTGGCTCAGTGGGTTAAAGCCTCTGCCTTCAGCTCAGGTCATGATCTCAGGGTCCTGGGATCGAGCCCCGCATCGGGCTCTCTGCTTAGAAGGGAGCCTGCTTCTCCCCCTCTCTCTCTACTTGTGATCTCTCTCTGTCAAATAAATTAAAAAAAAAAAAAAAAGTCTCAGGGCACCTGGGTGGCTCAGTCAGTTAAGCATCTGACTCTTGATTTTGGCTCAGGTCATGATCTCAGGGTTGTGAGATTGAGCCCCTCGTCGGGAGGGGAGTCTGCTTGAGATTCTCTCCTTCTCTCTCTCCCCAGCTTGCATGTGTATGTGCTTTCTCTCTTTATTAGAGCACATGCTCTCGTTCTTTATTTGAGAGACAGAAAGGGAGAGCAGAGTGAGCGAGTGAGAATATGAGTGGGGCAGAGGGAGAAGCAGGCTCCCCACTGAGCAGGGAGCCCATTGCAGGGCTCTGTCCCAGGACTCCGGGATCATGACCTGAGCCAAAGGCAAATGTTTAACTGACTGAGCCACCCAGATGCCCCAAATAAATAAATCCTTAGAAAATTAAAAAAAAAAAAAATCAACTTTGGTGGTATAAGTTACTCTCCCACCCTTTACCTCATAGTTGCTTCCCCAGGACAGTTTTCCTAAAACCTGACCAAAGGAGAAGTGGAAGAAGGGTCACATGGGAATTCCATGGCAGTGACACCTGAAAGCAACAATAGCTTTAGAGTAATGGGAAGAGTATGACAGTGGTTCTCAAAGTGTGGTCCAGGAACCCCTGGGGGAATCAGGATGCCTTTCGGAAGGTCCACCAGGTCCACACTGTTTTCACAGTGATACTCAAATGTGATTTGCCTTCTTCACTGTCATTCTCTCCCAAGTGTATAGTGTTGTTTTCCAGAGGTTGTGTGGTGTGTAATGACATCATTCCCCTGGCAGTGGCTACAGAAAGGTGTGCTTCGTGCTCTTTTATTTTAGTAACCACTCCTTTCACAGACCACACGATTCGCCAATTACAGTTTACAGTTCAGTTGTTTTTAGTATTTTCAGAGTTGTGGTGGCCTTCACCACAGCGGACTTCTGTGCATTTTTATCGTGTACCCATTCACAGTCCTTTCTCAGTCCCCTTGTTTCCCTCGGCCCAAGGCAGCCTCTCACCGCTTCCTGTCTCAGTGCATTTACCCTTTCTGGACATTACCTGTAAACAGAATGAGACAGCCTGTGGCCCTGTGTTTCTTGCCTCTTCCACGCAGTGACGTGTTCGGGGTCTGTCGGTGTTGCTCGTGCGCCTCGCTCCTGGTTATGGCTGAGCAACGGTCTCGAACGCAGAGAGACTGCGTCTTATTTACCCGCTTATCAGTCGGTAGACATTGGGATTGTTTCCACTTTTTGTCTAGCAGGAATAATGGTTCCATGAACGTTCAGGTACAGGTTTTGCACGGGCATGTTTTTACTCTCTTGGGCATATGTGGTAACTCTGTGTTTAACCTTGGAGCAGTTGCCAGACTATTTTCCAAAATGGCTGCACCTAGTTTCTAATCCTCCCAGCAGTGTAGGAGCATCAGGGTTTCTCCACGTCCTCACCAACCATTTGTGAAGAATCTGACTTTCTGATTCTAGATGTCCTAGCAAGTGCGAAATGGCATCTCATCGTGGTTTTGACTCGTATTCCCTGATGTTGAGCACCTTTGCATGTGCTTATTGACTATTTGTATACCTTCTTCGGAAGAATGTCACAACCTTTGTCAATTTTCTTTTAAAGATTTTATTTATTTATTTGACAGAGATCACAAGTAGGCAGAGAGGCAGGCAGAGAGAGAGGAGGAAGCAGGCTCCCCGCCGAGCAGAGAGCCCAGTGCGGAACTTGATCCCAGGACCCTGGGATCATCACCTGAGCCAAAGGCAGAGGCTTTAACCCACTGAGCCACCCAGGCGCCCACATCCTTTGTCAATTTTTTTTTTAAGTTTATTTATTTGTCAGAGAGAGAGGGAGAGAGCGAGCGAGCGAGCACAGGCAGAGGCAGAGGGAGAAGTAGGCTCCCCGCCGAGCAAGGAGCCCGATGTGGGACTCGATCCCAGGATGCCTGGATCATGACCCGAGCTGAAGGCAGCCGCTCAACCAACTGAGCCACCCAGGCGTCCCTCCTTTGTCAATTTTTAATTGGGTTATCTATCTTTATATATTCTGGATATGACTCCCTAGTCAGGCATTGATTTGCAGAAATGGTTCCCATTCTTCTGGGTTGTCTTTTCATGTTTTGATGGTATTCTTGCAAGCACAAACATCTTTAGTTTTAATGACATCCAATTTATGTTTTTTCTTTTGTGCTTGTCTATTCTAAAATTTCTCAGTTTTAGGGGCACCTGAGTGGCACAGTCTTAAGTGTCTGACTTGGTTTTGGCTCACGTCGTGACCTCAGGGTTGTGAGATCGAGCCCTGCATTCGGTTCCTTGCTCAGCTCTTGAGTCTGCTTGAGATTTTCTCTTCCTATCCTTCTGCCCTCCCGCTCATGCTTTCTCTCTCTCTCTCTCTCTTAAATAAATAAATAAAAATTTCTCCATTTTAAACCACAATGTGTTATTGCTACAGAGCTATCAGGCTGGTAAAACAAAAAGTGACAATAACACCAAAAGGTCGCAAGGATGCGGAGAAAATGGAGCATTCCTACACTGCTGGTGGGACTGTAGAAAGGTGTAATCACTCTGGAATATACAGCACTCTCCTTTTCCTAAACATAACCTTATTTTAATACAGTTCACCTGTGGTATTCTATCACAATTTACTGTGTGCTGGTAGTTTCTTATAAGCTGGACAACACATGAAAATATTTTGCATCTGTGTGTGGGGATGGATGTTAACTGAACTTTTTATGGTAGTCCTTTCACAACGTGTGTGTATATCAGATCATTTTGTACACCCACAACTAATACACTGTTATGTGTCAGTTATAGCTCCGTAAAAAATAACCATTTTTTGCATACCAAAAAAAACCAACATAAACTAGACATGCTCAACACGTAGCCTGTCCGGTGTCATTTAATAATGTAAAATTCATACAAAACTTTGTCCACACATGTCCACGACAACTTCACCTATAATAGCCCCCAGACGAGAACAACCCAGAGAGTTTCTAGCAGGGGAACAGTTCCAGCCATAAAAAGCAATGAACTGCTGATAAGTGCTGCAACCTGGTATGGCTCTCCAGGGTATTACGTGGAGTGAAAAAGCCAGTCTCAGAAGGTTACATACTATATCGTTGAGTGTATATAGCAAATGACAAAGTTACAGAGTTGGAGAACAGATGAGCAGTTGTCAGTTAGGGGAGGGAGGGGAAAGGAGGCAAGTGGATGTGGCCAGAAAGCCTTGGAGTGATGGCACAGTTTTGTAATGTGACTCTGGTGGTTGAGTCTGTGCACACGGTCAGGCTGCATAGAATTAGACGCACGCCCGCACAAATGAATACTTGTAGAAATTGTGACACCTAATCCAATCAGTAGACCCTGTCAACGTCACTTTCCCAGTTGTGATTTTGTACTCTGGTTTTGTAAGGTGTCACTACAGGGGGACCTGGGTGAAGGGTACAGAGGATCTTCTCTGTATTATTTCTTACAACTTCATGTCAAGCTATCATTATTTCAAAATAAAAACTTTAAAAAGCCCCCAAATATCTTAGTTTTAATTTTAATTCCGTAAATGGATAGAACCTACATGAACAAAAACCCTGTAGAGTCCGTAGTCATTTTTAAGAGTGCCAAACCTTGGGGGGCCCCATGCTGAATGGTGCACACCCAGGTTTCACGGTTGAGCCTGCAGACTCTGGGGTCCGATTCCCAGTTTGAATATGCTTCTGCTTCTCATCCCTGGTGAGTCCAGGTGGAGGTCGTTCAACCTCTTTGTGCTTCTGTTTGTTCACGTGCAAAGCACAGCTAGTACCTGAACCCATCTTGCAAGGTTGTTGTGGGGATTATCCGTGATTATTGACATAAAGCATAGCACACAGCCGTCGCTGAGCAGATGTTAGCTACAGTTAAGGAGGGCAACCCGGGCTGAGCGTCAGGACATCTGGCTGGCTTCTTGCCCTGACTCTGCTCTGAGCTGATCTCGGTGTGAGCCTAGCAAGTTCCTTCCCTCTTTGGGCCTCCATTTCCTTTTGTGTGTGAATAAGCTGCTGTTCACAGGCTCTCCCAGCTCTGATGCAGACCAAGAGAAGATAGGATGAAGGCCACTTACTTGCACCTGGTATGAGGGCTTTCCTTCTCAGCCCACGCTGCCAGGCGCCTGAGCTCCCGGATGTGGCCCCTGAAGGAGAGAGGGCAGGCACCTCCTGGCATCGTGTCCTTAGGAAAGGTCACTTGTTCAGGTCGTTCACTCCCAGGTGGCTTTGAGGCAGAAGCAGGAGCAGCTGGGAGATGGAGAAGAGCCTGGGTGTTGGTGGTTGGGGTCTGCCTCGGCCTTACCCTTGGGCTCCTTTCCCTCTGCTCCCCAGGAAAGCCCTGCTGTGCGGTGTGTACGACACGGGCTCTGTGGCCACACTCTCTGAGTTCAGGTTCTGGCGCTCACCCTTTGTGGGCTCAGGCTCCTCGTGTAACCTTTTTTTGAGCCCCAGTGTCCCATCTGCCAAGACAGGGTGATAAAGATGCCCAGCCCCCATGGCTGTGGTGAGTGGTCGGGCGTTCTGTTACTGAGAGTCCTTTGAAGTTGTTTTGCTTCACGCTATCTGGACAGGGCCGTGTCTCTGCCCCGGAATGCCGTGCTTCCCAAGTGTCCTCCAGGCTGACCCAGGCATAGGTGATGAAGGGAACTGCATTTTTTTTTTTTACTTTTTAAAATTTATCTGATGAGACACAGCAAGAGAGGGAACACAAGCAGGGCGAGAGGGAGAGGGAGAAGAAGCAGGCTTCCTGCTGAGATCCCAGGACCCTAAGACCAGGACCTGAGCTGAAGGCAGACGCTTAACAATGGAGCCACCCAGGCGCCCCGGAGATGTGTTCTTGAGAGCCGTTACAAGAGTTAATTTGCTGGCCAGGTCCCTTTTCTGAACCAGCATGTCCTGTCTGCCTGGCTGTATTAAGTGGGTTAGTCACTTGTTCTGTGTGTACCTGGCAGGTGGCGCCGGGTATTTAGCCCTGACTTCCTTGTGGGCGGCAGCCATTTATCAGGTGCCTTGTTTCTCCTCTCAGTGCGCCGTCCTAGGGTATTTCTCGTATGCTGAGGGAAGGTTCCAGTGCGGTGGGATTTTATCAAGGCTGACAGAACTACCAGGGCACCTGGTCAGAGCTGCCGAGAGACACGTGGAACGGGACTGAAATGAGCAGTTTCTTAGGTCTAAATGGAGAGTTCTATTGAGAAAGCCCATAGAGGCCACAGCCGTCGAGGTGGCCCCTAAAGGACATGCTGCCCTCGCACACAAGTGTCCTGTCCTAGCAGAGCTGGGTACCCCAGAGAAAGGTACCCCCTTTCCTCTCTTCTCCTTTCCTTTGCCACCCCTGCTAGCAGAGCACCCCCTCCCCAAGCCGTGGTGTGCTCTGACAGGGCCACTGGGACTGTCCCCGTGCTTCCCCCTTCCTCATTCCCTCATGCTGGGCAGCTCTCCAGCATCCTCTCTTCTCCCCGGCTCATCGCTGTGGGCTTTTTCCCTTTTCCACAGGATCTCAAATGCTGAGGGGTGGGGAAGGGGGTTTGGAAAAATCCCAGTTCCTCTTCTTGCTTCTGTTACCCCTCAGATCAGTGGGCCGGGATATGGCAAGGAGGTTCTGTGGACACGCATTGTCCATCCTCATTAATTAGTAATTACTACCAATTAATATTAGTAATGAAGCCTCTCCCCCACCCCTTAGCCCCTAATAAACAAGGGTTCTGAGTTGAGTAAGTGTGGGAAACACTGAGATTTAAAAAAAAAAAAAAAGCTAGACAACTGTATTTATTGGGACCCTGTAAGAGGGAGTTCTGGCAGTGCAGAATTTTCCAGAACCAGGTTGCTGGTGGGACCCTCTTCTGCAAGTGTAAACCAGTGGATTCTCCGGGAAGGTACTGTGGGCCCCTCCTTTCAGACAGACTGAAAGCCTTTGTGCTGGGGGGTGGGAAGTAGTAGAATGGTGAGGCTGCCTGGCTGCACGGTACTCCTACATGGACAGCGGGGTGGGGAAGCCGGGGAGTCCATGGAGAACGGGGGTGCCACCGGCCCTGACCCAGCCTGAGGGGCCCTGGGCCCCGCCCTACAGCCTAGGAATCTGCCCTATTACTGCAGTTGGCGCCCTCTCCAGAGATTAATCCAAAGCGGCAGTTTTCGGAATGGCCGCTAGGTGGGGCTGGTTCTCCAGGGGACTGCGAACACACCCCTTTCCCTTAAGGGAGGAACGGGCCCCTTCTTCCTCCTTGGAAAACTGTAGAATCTGTACAATTCCATGCAGATTTTCCAGCCCTCATAAGGTGAGCTTCTGCACAGTGTTTCTCCTGCGTTTGGTCCCTCCTGCCTCCTGCTTCAAGAGGCTCCTGCTGCCTTTGGGGACTTTGTCATCATGAGCCCATTCATGCCTTTGGGGACTTTGTCATCATGAGCCCTTCTCTCTGGAGTTGAACATTGTAAGGAAGAAAACTTAGCATAGGGTTTTCCCTCTTGCAGTAGAAAAACACTCTCCATCTGCCAGATAGAATGAGAAAAGTGGGAGACGTAGACTTTGTTCAATAAACCCATTAGAAGGGATGTTTTTCACTTCCATTTCAGGGCTGGCTAACAGTGTGAGAGACACATAAACAGGAGAGGTGAGAGAGAACGATTCGGAGGGGACAGGAGAGGTGGGGGAGAAACCCCGCACAGGGAGCACCACTCGAACTCCAGCGAAGGCAGCTTAGCAGGCCTGGGAGTAAGGGGCACTCAGGTCACACTGGTTGGTGTCTCTTGGACCCAGGGGTTTGTGAACTGCCTGTGAATTGTTCACTGGCTCATTACGCACTGAGTATGGCTCTCCTGTGGCTCTAACCTTCATGCTAGAGGATTTACATGGAAGGAAAGTGGGTTTCTCTGAGTGCAGCCAGTGATTGGAGTAGCTTATCACCTGTGGGCAAGATGGAAGGAAGCTCAGGCAGCCTCGGGTTGATGTAAAGAGCCTGCCGGTGGAATTGCCACTGCTGTGCCCTCTAGGTTTCCAGGCGTAGCTCCTTACAAAACAGGATTCACTGAGTGAGAAACGGAGACCTGCAGGCCCCACCCTAACCCAGCAGCATCAGAATTTGCATGTCATTTGAGCAAGATCCCTGGGAGATCACTGTACCATATTCAGGTGTGAGAAGCAAGGATCCAGCCTTCCAAACCTACTTCTGAAACCCGGGTAGCATTTTACAATAGAATGAGCTTAGATATTTGGAAGCATTCTGAGACCTTGATTCTTCCCACTTCTGGTATCCAAACTCCAATTAAAAAAAAAATAGTAATAGGGACGCCTGGGTGGCTCAGTTGGTTGGACGACTGCCTTCGGCTCAGGTCATGATCCCGGAGTTCCCAGATCGAGTCCCACATCGGGCTCCCAGCTCCATGGGGAGTCTGCTTCTCCCTCTGACCTTCTCCTCACTCATGTTCTCTCTCACTGTCTCTCTCTCAAATAAATAAATAAATCTTTTTTAAAAAAAAGGTAATAAAAGGTAGTTTGGGGGGTTTTGTAATTTGATAACTAGTTGAGATTTTACTCTTTAAACTTGTAGCCCACTGATTCTGTTAGCATTTGTTGACACCAATTTCCTGATCCTGAGTCTTACTGACGAACCCAGGTGGAGGTAAAGAATGGTGAAGGGCCCTCACAGTGATGTTGTGTTGAAAAAAAAAAAAAATAAGTGAATGAGGGGCACCTGTCTGGTTCAGTTGGTTAAGCATCTGCCTTCAGCTCAGGTCATGATCCTGGAGTCCTGGGATCAAGTCCTGTATCGGGCTCCCTGCTCAGCTGGGAGCCTGCTTCTCCCTCTGCCCCTGCTCTCGATCTCACTCTCTCTCTCACTCATGTGTGCCCGTTTTCTCTCTCTCTCTAATAAATCTTCAAAAAAAAGTGAACGAGGTTTGTTTTTCCTGTGGGCAGCAGGGTTTGGAGGCTTGACAGGGTGTGGGTTTGATGGGCTTTGCCAGCTGTGGATCCCTGGATCAGGGCTGGGTCATAAAATGCTGCATTTTTTCCACTCGTGGCAAGGGTTGAAATGGCTTCTTTTCCTGGCTGTTTGGTTTTGAGTAAAGGGTAAGGCCTTCGAGGGACACTCACTTTCTCACCACCTGGTTTTCTGGACCGAGATTAGGTCGTGAGCTCTTTGTGATTGGACCCTGGGCTCCTTGGGAGGGAAGGTCTGGCCTGGGGTCTGATTCTTTTGCAGAGCTAGAAGTCAGTACAGGCCAGCATGGTGTTTGTTGGACTAATGGACAGGTGGCTGTGAATGCAGGTTTGCATCTGAATGAAGTGACTAACATAACACACCTGTTATGCTTTCCGGTTGTTGTTTTGAGAGTCTCTCTTGCTGGGCAGGAGGGGGGCTTTTTCTGTTTGTGGCTCCTCGCCTGACCTGAGTGTGGTGATTTTGAACAGCAGTGAAAAAGAGCTCCCTCTTTGATTTTTATAGATGGCAGTTGAGTTTCTACATGAGCTGAACGTTCCGTTTTTCAAAGTTGGATCTGGGGACACTAATAATTTTCCTTATCTGGAGAAGACAGCCAAAAAAGGTGAGAGTTTAATTTTTGCCCTAAAATGAAGAAGTCCAAATCTTCCCATTTTTATTCCCTTCGTAGAGCCCACCAGAGTCGTCTCCTGAAGAAAGACCTTAGAAACCTCTTTACACTTAGCATATACTTCTGTTTTTCCATGTGCTGACTTTGGAAGGAAAGACAGGAAGGATAAATCAGTTTTTTTTTTTTTTTTAAAAGATTATTTATTTATTTATTTGACAGAGAGAGAGAGATCACAGTAGACAGAGAGGCAGGCAGAGAGAGAGTGAGAGAGAGGGAAGCAGGCTACCTGCTGAGCAGAGATGCGGGACTTGATCCCAGGACCCTGAGATCATGACCTGAGCCGAAGGCAGCGGCTTAACCCACTGAGCCACCCAGGCGCCCGGATAAGTCAGTTTTTAAAAAACCTTTTTTTTAAAAAAATTTTTTATTTTTTAAATATTTTATGTATTTATTTGACAGAGATCACAACCAGGCAGAGAGGCAGGCAGAGAGAGAGGGGGAAGCAGGCCCCGCGGAGGAGAGCCTGATGTGGGGCTCGGTCCCAGGACCCTGGGATCATGACCTGAGCCGAAGGCAGAGGTTTTAATCCACTGAGCTACCCAGGCTCCCCAAGAACCTTTTAAATTAAAGATTATTGATTTACATGAAATCGAGGATATGGCAGTATATAGAAGACTTCTTAGAGAAAGTTTGACTTTGAGAAATAGTCTGTGCGTACAGTGTAGTATCGAACCTCTGCCTGTTTCAGTTTGTAAAGTGGTCTTGCAACATGAATCCTCTCATTTGGTCCTCCTGACAACCCTGGCACTGAAGCAGGTTCTAGGATTATGATGCTTTGTACTTAGTTCATAGAGGAGGTATGCGAGACCACACGGCTGGGAGGCGGCTGCTCTGGGCCTCTCACTCCCTCGTGCCCTTGAGCTGGGAGTCGTGCTCCCCCTCCCCCTCCCATGCTGGGCAGCCTCTTCATCCAGTGAGATGCTCATTTTTCTCCGAGGATTGTGAAATTCCTCTGCCTCCTGACTTCAGCTCACTTCTCTAAACACTAATATTGGGGGTGAGGGGAGTCTCCCATTTCCTCAGGGTTGGGGGCAGGAATCCACCAAGCCCCCCCACCCCAACAGTGGCTGGCACAGTGTCTGAGAGATCCCTGTGGCGTTCATTTGGATGATGAGACCAGCAGTTGGGGTGTGCTTGAGGGAGAGTCCCAACCCCCAAAGAGAACGTGCTGATGGTGTTGGTGTTCGGTCACTCAGGCCGCCCGATGGTGATCTCCAGCGGGATGCAGTCGATGGACACCATGAAGCAAGTCTATCAGATGGTGAAACCCCTCAACCCCAACTTCTGCTTCCTTCAGTGCACCAGTGCATACCCGCTGGCCCCTGAGGACGTCAACCTGCGCGTCATCGCGGTGAGCAGGCCGTTGTCTGATCGGGCCACACAGTGGCGTTCCTTGAGCCAAATACTGCGGGAAAGCTGGGACCTTTCTTGTAGCCAAAATTCTAACCAGTCTTGACCTGCTTCATGTAATTTGAACAGAACCACCTGTGCAGTTAAGGAAGCAGGTACATTCTATAGAGGGTGATTATAAATTAATTTTTCTTAAAAACCAATCTTTTTCCCCCTGTGAGATTTAAGGAGTGCCTTCTCATAATTGTCTGTATACACTTTCTGCTGTGTGTATTGGCCATCAGAGGTCCCTCGTCTGTGAATTGCTGCTTCATATCCTTTCTTAGTATGCCGTCTTTTGTGTGTGTGTGTGTGTAAAAGAGAACATTACCCATTTTTAGATGTACAGTTGTGGCGTGAAGAACATTCACGTGGCTGTGTGACCATCACCACCACCCATCTCCAGAACTTTTCCATTTTCCCAGACTGACACTCTGTACACGTTAAACACCGAGTCCCCCGTTCCTTTCTTCCCCCAGCCCCCATCAGCCTCCATTCTGCTTCTGTCTCCATGAATCTGACTCCTCTAGAGGCCTCATCTAAGCAGAATCCCACCCTGTGTCCTTGTGTCTGTCTGCGCACACTTACACGCCATGTGCAAGGCTCCTCCGTGCTGTGTCGTGTGCCAGGATCTCATTCCTTGTCGAGGCCACATCATACTCCATTGTGTGTAAATACCGCCTATGGTTTGTCTGTCCCTTTGTCGATGGACGTTTGGGCTGCTTCTGCCTTTTGGCTACTGTGCATAAGGCTAGTAGGGTCACTGATACGCAAGTACCCGTTGGGTTTTCTTCATACTGAGTTGTAGGAGACCGTCTTGAAACTTCCGGCTTCTCCTGCTCTCTGCTCTTGGCCAGCTCTGTTATTTTTTGCCTGTAATTCTGAGCCTCCGGGAGGCTCAAGGTGGTTACGGTGACAGCCTTGAGGGAGCTTTCTCTCTCGAAGGATTTCGTCTCCTCCACCTAAGTTATTTCACAGATGGTGAAACCCAGTCCCAGAGGGAAAAGGCCTTACTTGGCTGAGACCTCACAGCAGCTTGGTGGCAAAGCTGGGACTGGAATCCCCCGTCTCTTGTTATCTCAGGCCACCACCGCCATCCCTTTCTCCTGGTAGCACCTGAAGCTTAACTTAGAGACTTGTATATGTAATTATCCTACACAACCATTGTAGTTATATTAGTGGAATTTTAAATATACACAGGCGTATAACCCCAATACTGCAATTCACTAGTTTCCTTTTATATTTTGCTTTTGGTACAGTATTTTGACATTCTCCCCCTCACCACGATAGTGTAAGCTTTTGTATATGTTGCTACACAGTTTTCATATTTAACTTAAAAAAAATTAGCCTTTTTTGAAAGCATACACTGCTACCTTTTTGCCTAAACTTCTGTCTCTCCCAAGTGGTAGCTTTTTCTCTATTTCTAGCTCATCTCTAAATCATGTCATTTTAAAAGTTTAAATGTGACTTTTTTTTTAAACTCCAACAGCTCTGAAATATGTCCTATAGAGGCTAAACGTTCTCTGTAATCTCATCCCACAGAGATTACCGTCATCAGCAGTTTGCTTTACATGACTCCAGATGTTTTCCTTGATTTTCTTTCTCTGTGGATATGGCCCGCCCCCCTTTCCCTTCTCTTCTCACCCAGGATGCCATCATGTCCTTTCCCGATACTGGGACACAGTGAGGGTCAGCCGCCTGCCGCCTCCTCCATCTCGGGCCGGCCCACCCATATTCCAGCACTTTGACCCTGCAGCCTGCATTCCCTTGTCCGTCACTCACCCTCGGGCCTGGTTTTCAGGGCCTTTGCCACTCAGCTGTCCTACTGATTTTTTATTAGACCCCATCTGGTCTTTCTACTACACTTATGCTTTCTGGTCCCCCTCAATGACAAGACTCACTTGATGAATGTCTTTTGTTGCCTTCAGTGAATTATAGATCACAGATTAGTTAATTATTTAGCATTTCCACCAAAGGATTGTTTTGAGGTTGGGCCGTATATATTATTGACGACGATGTTTGTGCGTACAGCACGCTGGCTTTCAGCAGCTCAGGCTAATTAAATGTGACAGATGCTTTCTGAATGAGTTTAGGCATTCGGTTATAGTTCTGTTGTTACTCCTGGTGGTTTGTGTCGTGTGAAGCATTCTGAGACTGCATTCTTGCTAACAGTAGCCATTGTTTTGGGAGAATTGCGGTGTGCCGAGTGCTTTTCACGCATCGGGAGCAGCCCTGGGCAGGTAGCAGTATTATACCTAGAAGGAGAAGCTCAGAGAGCCTCAGCGTCTTTCCTGTATTTGCAGAGACAGTGAGAGGCCCAAACAGGACTCTAGCCTAGATCTGCCCAACTGCACTCTGTACGTAAAGTTTCACAATATTTAACCTTTTTTCTTTCTTTCTTTCTTATTTTTTCCTATTTTAAAGGAATATCAGAAACTCTTTCCTGACATTCCCATAGGGTATTCTGGGCACGAAACGGGCATAGCGATATCTGTGGCTGCGGTGGCTCTGGGTGCCAAGGTGTTGGAGCGTCACATCACTTTGGACAAGACCTGGAAGGGGAGCGACCACTCGGCCTCGCTGGAGCCTGCAGAGCTGGCCGAGCTGGTACGGTCCGTGCGCCTGGTGGAAAGGGCCATGGGCTCCCCGACCAAGCAGCTGCTGCCCTGTGAGATTGCCTGCAACGAGAAGGTGGGTTCTGCACGACCCTGCCGCACTCCACTGTCCTGGAGGGGCCGCCGTGGGCTTCCCTGCCGGGGGAGTCGGTACTGACCCTCTGAGTCTGGGCTCAGGTTAGCAGTGGGAGAAGCAGGTCACTTAAGGGAGTGTCAGCAGTTTCTGCGGCCTCCTAGGGTCCTGCTGTAGTCTCCCACCAAGCCTCTCAAGCCTTTGGCTCCAGGGCTCTAGGAGCTGTAAGTGGGTTTCAGGGGTAGCCTCATGAGACGCCTGGCTGGTGAAGTCCTACTCCCTTGGAGTAGGTGAGCCTTGAGAAACCATCGGCCAGAGGGGTTCCATGAGGCAGCGAGAGAAGGGCCTGTGATACATTGTTGAGGCATCTGTAAACGGAGGCGACCCTGGATGGGCGGGGCAGTAGGTTGTCGCCAGGGCTGGTGGGGGATGATGCACATCTTCCCCTGGGAGCAGTGCGAGCTATGTAGCATTGACCTTCAGACAGATGGGATGGTGAGGCCTCGATGACTGTCTGGGCTTCTTAGAAGCTGTGGCCTAGACCTGTCTTGGCCTTTGTTCCCAGAGCCAGGCGCCCTGGGGCTTCTGGGAGTGCCGGCACTCCTGATCTGCTGTGGTTGTCTGGGGGGAGGCAGAGTCCAAAGCCCAGGCAGGTATGAGGAATGCCATCATCTTTTTTCTAGTAGGGCCTGATTAAAGATGCCTACGTACCAGGACACGGAAATCATAGTAAAAAGAAACAAACTGCCTTGCAGAGGAAAACGGGAGAGAATTGCACTAGGATTGACAAGGAGAGTTGAGCCCTTAGTTTGGTTTGGAGCCTCCCGACTCCCTGGGCAAACAGTGACTACAACAGGGTGGTGTGTCTTCTGGTAACATCCACTGGCAGAACTTGGGTCCTGGCACGGAATTTTAGAATTGATCCCTTGGCCCTCACATGGAGGATGTCGAGTGATGCAGTGATTTGTTCAAGAGCTCTTCTGGACAAGACGCAGAAAGGCTGGTCATGAGCTTCTGGTACCCATTAGTCCCTTCACCTGCTTGTCTTGTCTGCCCCTTTCCCGTCCTCCGAGGAGCAGCATATACTCAGCCTCGTGAGCCCTCTGTAGTCTTACTTTACCGAGCGGAGTGGCCATGGGCCAGGACCCAGGATCCTGGTTCCCGGCAACTTTGGCCAAGTTATCTGCCCTCTGTGTACCTCCGTTTTGTGGGTTTAAAGTGAGATTGAACTGGATGATGACAAAAGTAATCGTGATTTTCATGGTTCGGGAGCATTCTGTGCTCCAGGTAGATTGCAAACGTTACCATCGCTAATCCTTACAGTCGTCTGACAAACTGGAGGTGCTGTTAGCTCCCATTTTACAGAGAACCTCCACCACTTAGGTGGCTTGGACGAACCTGAAGGGGATTCGGACCTGGCTCTGTTGGGCTGTATAACCTGAGCCCTTTCCTGTGTGCTCTATTCAGAGGCCCCTCCTCCAAGCCTCTGCATTCACCCCGCACTGGCCAGATCCCTGCTGGGTGTGAGATGCTCTTCTAGGCATCGAGGGGAGAACAGAGTCCCTGCTCCCAGGGTACCTGTGAAGACTGGGGAGGTCAGGGACCTTGGATATAAAACAACATGAAGCAGTTAATTTCTATGAGGCTGGCACTGAGTCTTCATTTTATCCACAGCTGGGCAAGTCCGTGGTGGCCAAAGTGAAAATTCCAGAAGGCACTGTTCTAACATTGGACATGCTCACGGTAAAGGTGGGTGAGCCCAAAGGCTACCCTCCTGAAGACATCTTTAGTCTGGTGGGCAAGAAAGTCCTGGTCACTGTTGAAGAAGACGACACCATAATGGAAGAATGGATAGAAAATCATGGCAAAAAAATCAAGTCTTAAAATAAAGTGCCATTCTCTGAACTGCCTTGCTGGTACTGTCGGGTGGGGTGGGATAGGAGCGGTGGTCCCTGGAAACCTGGCTTCCATCTGCTGCTCCTCCTGACATACACATTTTGGGGCCAGGCACTGGCAAGCCCATAGGAGGGGTTCAAAGAGCAAACATGCTAGTCTCTCCTTCAGGCTGGCCGGCCCAGAAGGGTGGGCAATTTGCTCATAACCAAATCATTGTTGTCCAGTTGCTGTGTGCATACTGGGGGGAAGGGGGGAGATTGAAATCTGGCTGTACAAGGTCCTCTTCTTTAAGCCTTCATTCATCCCACCCATAAAGCCAATCCACATGACCTGAAATGTCCTTTCCCTCCAGACCTCTTCTCCACTGCCCTTATTCCCTCCCTTCCCTGGGACTCTGTACCCAGTGAGCTGCATGGCAGTCACTGGGCATCAAGAGAAGGGATTGGTCAGGCATTTGCCGGGCTGAGAGCTGCTGAGAGCTTGCATATCTCTAAGAGCAAAGAGAGGAAAGAACATTCATTCCTCCTCTCCACAATGGGGAGGTCCTGCTATGTGCCAGGGCCTGCTTTAGGTGCAAGGAGACAGCGGTGAGCAGCCCACGTTTCTTCACGGAAATTTTACCCAGATGGGGGGAGAGGCACAGGAGACCATAAGCACTGTAAGTGAATCCCAGGAAGTTAGAAGGGGATATGTGTAATGGAGGGAGTAAAAGGGCTGTGTAAGGGAGATGAGGAGTGTGGGCATGGTGCATTTGTAGCTGGTGGGGGACCTTTAAATATGGTGGTAATGCTGAAATCAGCCCTTCCCTACTCATAATGAAATTATGAACCCAGCGAACGAGAAAGATCCTCTGTTTTACTTTGAACAGCAGCATGAACCTTTGAGTCCATGTCAGACTCCCCTTTGTTCTTTTGAACCAATAACTGAGAAGAACGATTCTTCTCAAATGTATTTCCAGATTCCTAATCTTTGTGCATATTTATCTGAGCTTGTCACTCTCATGCCTTGTTTGGAAGTGTACACTTGAGTCTCTTTTCAAGTGTATATAATTAGTCTCTTGAAGTTTATTTACTTGTGAGTATAGAGCCTCCCTCCCCTGTGGATCCCAAAGCAGGTTCTGCAGAGGCCCTGATTTTTTTTTTTTTTTTAAGATTTATTTCAGACGGACAGGAGTAGGAAGGGCAGAGAGAGAGAAAATCTCAGGCACACACCATGCTGAGCACAGAGCCCGATGCAGGGCTCGATCCCATGACCAAGAGATTACGACCTGAGTTGAAATCAAGAGTCAGACCCTTATCGGACTGCACCCTCCAGTCACCCCAAGGCACTGATATTTGTAAGTATGGTTGGGGTGGGGAGGGAGTCCTGGGCTGTACTCGTGTGTGAAAGAGAATGTGTCAAATTGATGTGCTAAGAATTGAAGTGTGATGGAAAATTATCGCCTGTGTATGCCACAGGTGGGTAAACTGAGCACGCCCACAGCCAGTAGCGGCGGGCCATCTTGTGCTGCCCTTGGCTGACCTGAGGGTGGAAGGATTGATATCCCGGCATACCTTTAGTCCATTCTGGTTGGGAAGCTCAGGTCTAGAAGATGTCCTTGACCACCTGCCGGGTGGGAGATGCCCAGACCGGTGCCGCTGGAGAGTTCATGGCCTGTTGGGTGCAGGCACCTCTACAAACGGTACTCTTCATGTGTGAATTGCTGAGATGTTTTCTAAAGGTTATGGGTGTCATGGATGGGAAACCTAGGAGTAGGGATGGGAGAGGAGGCATGGCAAGGGAAGGCCTTCTGGTGGCACTTTAGTTCAGCCTTGTAAGTTAGGAAGTGACAGAAGGAGGAATCTTGGGATTTGAGGCACAGACTTGGGAGGTGCCAGAGTGTCCAAGGACATGCAGGTGGTGGTTTGGCAGGGACTAGCTCCATGTGGATGAAGGATTTAGAAGGTGGTCAGAAAGGAAGCAAGGAGCGGTGCCTAGATAGCATAGTTGCTTAAGCATCCAACTCTTGATTTCAGCTCAGGTCACGAACTTGGGGTCGTGAGATTGAGCCCCATGTCAGGCTTTGCATTAGAGTGTGGAGTCTGCCCGAGATCCTCTCTCCCTTTTGCTTTGTCTACTGCCCCTGCTTCTCCCCACTCCCCCAGGCTCCTGCTCTCTCTTTAAAATAAATAAATCTTTAAAAAAAAAAAAAAGGGAAGCAATGGCCTTAAAGCCTATGGAGTTTGGACTTTGTTCTCTAGGTGGTGGAGAACCAAGGAAGGCTTTTGGGGATATGCTGGACTGAGATTTGGCCCCACACCCACGTGCTGACCCCTAACCTCACCTCACGTGCAGCTTGGCTTCTTCTCATAGCGCAGACTCCCGCCTGCCAGGACCAGGCTGTGCAGGCCCACCTGTGTGTGTGTGTCCTCTGCTAGGCTGACATCACTTTCCCCTGCTCCCTGACAAAGGAGGATCGCAGAAACAAGAGAGATGCAAGAGGTAAGGGAGGGTCCCCGAATCTCTAAGAATCAGTCAGTAAGTGACCACAGATGGCTTCCGTGTTGCTAAAGGGTAATCACAGAGATGCCAACAACTACGTAATATTGTCTTGGATCGGAGCAGCTAGAAGGTAGGGCTTGTCTGCATGTAGGCAAGCACTTAGTGATGCTCCGTAGTGAACTCCCCATCACTAGCACTGTTGAACCTGGGACCAGCTGGTTACCACAAGAAAATTGTGGAGGGGACACCAGGTGAGTGAGGTCCTGTCCGGGCCTAGAAGCAATGTGAACTCCCAGTGAAGAACACAGTTAGAAGGTTCCAGTGTTCATATTTATTAAATCACAGGCTATAAAATTAAGGTCGTTTAAAAAAATATCTGCAAGCAGTTTGCTGTATTAAGAAATTTCTGTAAGTATAAATCTGAAGGAGAATTAGGTCCGTGATCTTCTAGACATGGACCCCAAGGGAAACTTCGGTCCTGTATTGAGAATATTCAAGGAGGTTCCTGCTACCGCAGGATGGCCGCTGAGGAGGCTGGTGGGTCCTGGCATGGTACAGTACTGGACAGTTTTTAAAGCAAGTTCATAGCCACTGGCCAATACTAGAAGGCAGGGTCACTGTCCCCATTTTACAGATGGTTCTCTGAGAAGTGAAGTGACTAGCCCGAGGTCACATGACTTGCACTGAAACCGCCGCTCTCTGGCAGCACAGGTCTTGATACAGAGTCAGCACCGGATCAAAGCCAGTTTTTGTCCTGTATAGTCCAGCTCTGTCTCTGATACATGCATTCCAAACTCAAGTTCCTCTCTGGGTACAGGACTTCATCTCAGCCCGAGGAACGTTATCCAGAGGCAGACTCAGGAGGTTAGAGCAAAGCATCACAGGCAAAACAGGAGTGAGCAGGCACCCGCCAGGGACCAGCTGTGTTCGCCCGAGCAGTACGGCCTGCATGACCCCAGCTCCACCACCAGCCGTGTGACCTTGAGCAAGGTACTCATTCTGGATCTCAGTTTTGCCCTGCATAGATTTGGGATAACTTCCTACCTCCTAGGAATAATGTCAGGATCAAATGAGTTCATAGTTGTAAAGCCTTAGAACAGTGCCTGACAGAACAGCAGGTGCGGTTACTACCTGGGCCCGCCCCCCATGGGTCTGGAAGTAGGTCTGTGCGCATAGGGATGAACAGGCTCGTAGGGTTAGGAGCGTCCTTCATCTTCTTTCGGGAATGCCCTGTCAGAATTCAGCTCTGGGTCATCTCCAATAGAATTAATTCCCCTTTTTTCAGGGTTCCCAGAGCAGGGTGCCTAGATGCCGTGCTGTCTCTCCAGCTAAAGTTTTAAGTGATTTGGTTACAACCAAAGGCACTCTTAGGGTTCCTTCTGCCTTGATTTCCACTTGATTACATTGCCCTGTGTGAAAGTGGCATTTTTAGAAAATTGTGGGAAATTGGCGTTTTTATGGGGTTCAAACTAACGAATGCCGAGAACACGAGTGGGTTTCGGCTTTGCTTCTTCCTCACCCTGCCACTGCCCCCTGGCCGAGCCCCCAAGAGACTTTAACACAGTATGGTTCCAAAACCCTCTGGGGAGTGTGACAGATGATGCTACATCTTCAGAACCGAGGCACAGACCCAAAAAAGAGGCCTTCCCCTTCTTGCTAGAGGAGCTGGCCCTTGAGGTCCTCCTGGTTTGGCCTTCTCTACTTCTGTGCCTTCTTAACGGAAAATGGGGTTCTCTGGGTTTTCTTGGCAGCGCCTGCAACTGCGGGATTGGAGGATCATGAGGATGTCTGGGCCTGTCCAGACCTTACTCTTAGCTCCTCCTCTTTTAGTTCCAAGGCAGTTGGGGAAACAGCCTGTGGTTGCTAAGCAATGGTCTCCTGCTGATTTCTTCCCAACATCCCTTGAGGAATGAATAAGCAGTAAAATCTCCCACATTGAAAGCTGAGCCTGAAGAGCTGGGACAGGGGGCAAGTAAAACACTTGCCTTGGGGCTGGAGGGCTCTGAGGAACGAACTTTCAGGACCTTAGTCTCTCCCAAATGTACAGTGAGGTTAGGCTGGGTGATTCATGAGGACTCAGCTCAGCTGTTCTTTGCTTCAGTGGTAGCCGGCTGCTGGTCATTGTCTGGGAGGGAAAGGGATACCCTGAACTTTTCAGGGTGGCGAGTGTATGGGAGACATAGCAGCCCTTGGAGAGCTTCCAACCTAGTGGGAAAGCAGGGTCCCAGATTTGTGGCTCTCAGAGTAAGAGAGGTTCTTGTGGTTTGGGGAGACTTCCTGGGGCAGTTAAGCCAGGGGAAGGCTGAGACAGGCAAAGGGCAAAGGTGCCGGAGGGTCTCTGAAAAGAGCGGTAGAAGCTAGGTGACCATGGGGAGTTTGGGGGCAGACTAGAAAAGCCTTGAATGCTAAGGTAAAGTGCCTGCTTTTTCTTTCTGCGGTCCTTGGGAACCTTCTGGTAGTTCTAAGAGGTTAAATGAAGCTTTAGGCCTGGCACTCTCGCTGTACAGTGGGGGATGAGAAAGGGAGGGGGCTCCGGCCCCGAGGTGTGAAGTGCGGCTACTCTGAAGAGAGTTGACACGGACAAGCTGAAGCAGAGTGGAGAGAAAGAGGCAGATCAAAAGGACTTTGGGGAGAAGGGGCTGGATGGCTCTCATTCATTCACACATTTATTGTGCGCCTACCAAGTGCCAGGCATTGCTGACTACTCTATGAGGGAGAGGCCAAAGGCAGAGGACAATGTCTTCTGACAGGGTGGGGATGCTCAGGACTCACTTGGGGGCGGCACCTGGACTAAAAGTGGTGTCATGTAAGTGCTCTGGTGGTGGTGGAGAGGCCCGCCGAGAGCGCCCCGGCAGAAGACCGGCCTTTAGGCCTGTTTGAAAACTCGCCTGGGAAAGAAGCCTTTTCAAAGCACAGGGCATGACCGGTGGAGGAGAAGACGGGGATGCTTGGGCAGCTGGCAGTAGACCAGCCACATCAGCTCAGGTGAGACCAGAGCAGTGGAAGGCCTAGGACGGTCACTTCTGCTGTGGCCCCTAGGGCAGCCGGGAGATGCTTATGGCCCCTTCCCAGAGCCGCAGCGCCGGGTAAAGTGGCTCCTGGAAAGCGGCCCGGAAGGTGTGCAGGTGGCTCATGCCGCCTGACACATCGTAGAAGGAGAGGATGCCGGCCTCGTAATCCAGGAAGACACCGAGCCGGTCGGGGTCGTCGCGGGGCCGCAGGCGGCTGCGCTGGCCGTCGTGGAAGGCCCAGTACTCGAGGTCGTAGCGCTTGAGGCACCAGGACTGACGGTTGCAGCCGAGGCGCGCGGAGGCGGAGGCCCCGCAGCGCCGCAGGGAGGCGTAGGCCGCGCCCACCCACCAGCCGACGCCTGCCTCCTGCACGTCCACTTCCCAGTAGTGGCGGCCTGCGGCGTAGCTGTCGCGACCCAGCACCTGCCACAGTTTATCAAAGCGCAGCGCGGGCGTGGGTCCCAGGCGGCCCATGAGGCCGCAGCGCACCGTCAGGCGGTCGGCAGAGAGGCGCAGGCGCGCGTGCATCGTGTCCGGCTCCAGGGTGGGCGTGCGTGCATCTGCGGAGGGCGGGGACATCGGGGGCCACACCTGGTGGGTGGGGCCAGCTCCCCCCACGCCCACCCTGGTCCCGACAACTTCCCCGTAGAAATTGAGATGCCAGGAATTGCCAGCGGATAAATGAAAAGCCACCCTTTTAACCCTAATGACATCCAAGGCGGTAGCTGGAGGACAGGGGAAGGAGTGAAAATTTCACTGGATTTGTGCCACGGAATTTGTTGCCAATTTCTAAAAATTCAATTTAAAAAATCCTGTCCTTACTGACGCTTGGATGTATATCCTTCCAAGTTTTTATCTTGCCACTTATAGTTTTTCTTATTGGTATCATGCCATACACACTTTTGCGTAATCTGGTTTTTCAACTTTATTGATTGTATTTGTGATCATTTTTTTTTAAAGATTTTATTTATTTATTTGACAGGCAGAGATTACAAGTAGGCAGAGAGCCAGGCAGAGAGAGAGAGGAGGAAGCAGGCTCTCTGCTGAGCAGAGAGCCCGATGCAGGACTCGATCCCAGGACCCTGGGATCATGACCTGAGCTGAAGGCAGAGGCTTTAACCCACTGAGCCACCCAGGCGCCCCGTATTTGTGATCATTTTACCCTATCAAATAATATTCTTTTATCAGAGTGTTTTAATGGTGACCCTAAGATTTTGCTGTGTTAAGTGTTTTATACTTTAACCTATCCCTCCCCCTTCTCAATATTTAGTCTTTATTTTTTTATATTTTATTCATCTATTTTTCAGAGAGAGCACAAACAGGAGAAGCAGGCTCCCAGCTGAGCAGAGAGCCCTAGGTGGGGCTCCAGCCCAGGACCTGATCAGAGCCAACGGCAGACGCTTAACCAACTGAGCCACCCAGGTATCCAATATTTAGGCTTTTAAAAAGCTCCTGAAAACACTAATATAATTACATCTTTATGTATCTGATTATTGCTTGAAGATACATTCCTAAAAGAGGAACTACTGGGTTAACATGGATAATTTTGCTTTTAAGGCCTTTGGTAAATACGGCCAACTTGTACCCCAGAAATGTGGTGCTGACTTAACTCCCAATAATCGTTCTCACTGCATTGTACCACATCTGTAGACATGGAAAACGAAGTCTAGATGGTAGGATATGTGGATATTCTGCTTTAGTAGATACTGTCAAGTGTTTGGAGTGCAAAACCTGTAGCAAGGTTTTGCACATCTGAAGATTTTATTCCTGATTTTTTTTTAGATGTCACTGAAAATAATGTTTTTAAAATTTCAGTTTCTAATTGTTTATTGCCAATATACAGAAATAGGATTGAGTTTTGTATAATGATATATGCAACAGTTCTAAGTTCACTTTTTTTAAGTTATCTTTTAATTATATTAGATTTTTTGTAATCATGTCATCTATGAATATTCATAATACTGTATGATATCGTATGATATTATATGACATCATAATGATATCTCTCCCTTTTTTCCAATCCTCATAGCTTTCACTTCTGTAGGATCTCTAGAACACTGCTGCACAAAGTGGCTATGGTAAGCATCCTTTCCTCCCACTCCTGGGTAAACACCCAACAGAAGTGCATGCATATGTGCATCAAACAGACATGCACATGAATGTTCAGAGCAACATTCACTACAGGCCAAACTGGAAACAATCCAGAATGTCACTCCATAGTTTGAGTGTTCTGTATTCATACAATGGAATACTATTTATAGCAGTGAAAACAAGTTACTTCTATGCACAATAATATGGATAAATCTCCTAAATATTATGTTGAGTGACAGAGGCAAGACACCAAAAAGTACAATCTGAATGATCTAGTCCTATAAAAGCCAAAGACAGGCAAAACTAATCGACAGTGTCAGAAATCGGGAGAGTAGTTACCCTTGGCGGGTAGTGAAGAGGAGGCTGCATGAAGGCGGCTTCTGGGGAGCTGAAAGTTCTCATTTCTTGGTCTGAAGGAGGTTATATACCATGTTTACTTTTAAAAAATGATTGGGGTGCCTGGGTGGTTCAGTTAAGCATCCAACTCTTGGTTTTGGCTCAGGTCATGATCTCAGGGTTGTGAGATCAAGCCCCGCCATGTGCTCCACGCTTAGTGCAGAGGCTGCTGGAGAGTCTCTCGCTCTTCCTCTCCTTTCCCTTCTGCTCCTCTCCGTGTCCCCCTCTAAAAATAATTAAAATCTTAAAAAAAAAATTGAGCAGCACCCCTTTGATTTCTGTTCTTTTATGTATTTTATATTTCAAAGTTTACTTTAAAAATGAAAACAGGTGGGACGCCTGGGTGGCTCAGGTCATGATCCCAGCGTCCTAGGATTGAGTCCCACATCGGGCTCCTTGCTCGGCGGGGAGCCTGCTTCTCCCTCTGCCTCTGCCTGCCACTCTGTCTGCCTGTGCTCACTCGCTCTCTCTCTCTCTGACAAATAAATAAATAAAATCTTAAAAAAAAAAACTTAAAAAAAAAGGTTACAAAACAGTATGTATAGTATGATACCATATTTGTAAAAAATTTATATTAAATATATTCTTATATGTATATATAGATAAACTAAGGAAAGTTAACAGGGCAAACAATAATAGTAGTTATCTATGGACAAGTGACTTTAAAAAATTTGTTTTTGTTTCCTAGTTTTTCTGCAGTGAATATGTATTATTTCTGTACTTAAGATTTATTATTACTTTCAGGTAATTTCTACACCCAATGCAAGGCTCAAACTCACGACCCCCAGATCAAGAGTCGCATACTCTACCAGCTGAGCCATCCAGGTGCCCCTTATTTCTGTTGTTTAAAAACTAGTAATAAAGGTTGAAAAAACCCAAGTTGGGTCTGTTAGTAAAAAAAGGGGGTGCCTCCATTTCTGTGACCCCCTCCCCCAATCTCCCTGGCCCTCTCCACCCTCCCTTTGCTCCCCAATCCCAGGGC
Source organism: Mellivora capensis (assembly GCA_004024625.1). Classification (NCBI taxonomy): domain Eukaryota; kingdom Metazoa; phylum Chordata; class Mammalia; order Carnivora; family Mustelidae; genus Mellivora; species Mellivora capensis. Next base: position 313,816 of record PISX010000179.1, read on the forward strand.
TTACATTTTAAGAAGAGTGATCGCTCCGGTGAGGGGCTTGTTTTCAACAAGGAAGTTAGTTTGGTGCTCAGGGAGCCCGAGAGCTGGCAGTTCGTGTCTGTAACAGATTGTGAGAAATGAATGCCTGGCACTCATGCAGGCAGAGCAAATTACAGAATGTACTAAAAATATTACAGAACTGGAAATTCGGATCATCTCTCCCCGAGACGTGCATGCATATTTAAGCAGTAAATGCAAATTCAGGAATTGGCGACAGGAATACCCTAGGACAATACTTGGGTCTAAGGAGAAGCGTATTTCTGAGGGTGGGAAGTGGATTCAGGCCAGTGTGAGTGAGTGTACCCCGAACCTGGGGACGGGACAGTGGGCTCAAGGAGGGCCGTGTGAATCAACGATGTATTCAACAGTCAAGCATGGGGGCAACCGCCTGGCAGACATGGCAGTTCCGGGATAAAATGGAAAATGAGAAATTGGGCCATCAGAGAAGGCCATGTCCAGGTCTCATTCCAGTGCGAGGGAGTTCAAGGGAAACCCAAGCCATGGTTCCTGTCTTCCACAGCTCCATCAGGTAAAAGAGGTGAGAGGTAGGCTCACCTGAGCTATCCGCCAAGGCACAGAGAAGAGAGGAATCCGGGGAGACATCATGGAGGAGGAAGCACCTCAGCGAGCCCTTAAAGGACAGGGAAGATTTGGACATCCAGAGAAAAGGATGGGAGGCTTTCCCAGCCAGAGGGTACGAGCAGGAGCGCGGGTATTAAGTACAAGTACTCGCACGGGCACAGGAACTGGGAAGCCGTGGCAGGCGTCTGAGTGAAGGCAGACACGAGCAGAACTTCCAAAGCTCTGTGGTGGGGAGTGGATGGGGCAGGGTGAGTGGAGGCAGAGGCCCTGCTTGGAGGCTCAAGCCTGAAGTGGGGCAGGAGGGACGCCAGAGGGCCTGGGCGAGGAACTACGACAGCCGCAGTAGCAGTAGCCAGGGCCTAACTTTACTAGGAGGCGACTGGAGTCAGGCAGCAGCGGACCGCAGGGAAGATGTATGTCCCCTTCTCAGAGATGCCGGCTCCGCATCCCCGGGAAAAAGCTGCTCCTCCTGGTCACCCTGTGTTTTCCTCACCCTGCTGTATTTTTCATCAGAGCTCTTACCGCGGACATGTTCAGTTACTACTGTTTTGCTCCCAGAACCCTGAGCACCACAAAGGCAAGACCTTTGTTTTTGTACCCTGCTGTGTGTAACAGAGAATTGGGGGTCAGTAGATGTTCTGGAGGAATCCTAAGAACGGAGATAAATGAATGAGGAAAGGCATTTCTGAGCACCTACTTTGTGCTATGCCCTGCAGGGACCTCGGAGCAGGACTCAGAGTGCTTCTTGCCCTTTGGGCATTTACGACAGGCAGGGGGAGGCGAGTACAGGGTGTCCAGCTCAGGGACGGCCCCAGGCCGGAGACCGGCAGCGCTCGGAGTGGGAAGAGGCAGCGGGGCAGCTGGCCAGCACAGCCAGCCCAGGGTGATGGGCCAAGGCTTCCCAGGCGAGCCCAGCTGGGCTGGCCCCGCAGGGATGGCTGGGACTCGGCCAGACGGAGGGGAGGGGGGCAGATGGCTATTCTAGCTGGGAGCCCAGAGCAGGCGAAGGTAAATGCAGCAGAATCTTGGGAGTGACTTGGGGGCAGAAGCGGAGCAGGGTGGCTGGGAAGGCAGGGCGTGGTCTCCGAAGAGGAAGGAGGTGAAGTCTGAAGGATGGGTAGGGCCTAGGCCCAGGAGTCCTCCACCGCCCAGCCACTGGCCTTTGGGTGGAAGAGACGGGATTTAGGTCTTCACATTCGTCTTTGGGTTAAAGGGTAGCAGGGGAGCTAAGGACACAAGGTTGGTCACGCAGCAACTTACTCTCTTTAAGGCGAGTGTCCAGTGGCGTCTGTAGCAAGCTCTGCATGGCGTCCACAAAGCCCTGGAAGAAGCTTTTGACGGGCTCAAAGGAGAGTGGCGCGGGATAGCACACTTCTCCCAGGCTCATCTGCCGCTGCATCTCCTGCTCGGCGGCCCGGTGCTCCTGCAAGGGTGTGCGGGGGGGTCAGGTGGCTGCTGTCCCAGCCTCTACTGCTGCACCCTCGGCAAACCCAGCCCGGCAGGGGTGGCCCCCGCTCTGCCCCGGCATCTGGGAGCAGCCCAGGCTGTGCCCCCGACTCCCGCCCCAGGACCAGAGTTGATTCCTCCCTCCCTCCCTCCCTTCCATGTTCCTGGAGCTCTACTCTGTGCTCGGCCTTAGGGGCGGAGGAAGGAAGGAGGCTGGCTGACTGCACCCGCCGCCGCCAAGTTGCTCACCACCTTGCAGGGCACCCTGAAGCTTTCCAGACATTGCCTGGCTCTGCCTGACATCTAGGGGGACCAAAGGAATGATGGGCCAGTTTTCCTGGGGAAAGAGTCCCTTGGGCATGTCCAAAGGAGGGAGCAGGAAACCTTGTTCCAGGAGGGAAGCCAAAGACCCTGGAAGTTCAGCTGGAATGCCGACTGAGGGGGAGTGCCCCCCCCCCCGTGGGGACCGCTCCTGTTTTCTGACTGGTCCCCCACTGTTACCTTCCCCACCAAACAATGATGAACTCCAGACCTCACCCTTTAAATAGCCTTCCTGGGTTAAGTGTGGCTTCGCCAGGTAGAAGCTCCCTGGACCATCCTGGTATCCCCAGCTCTAGTATCTAACAAAGGGCCTGACACATAGTGGGTTCTCTGTAAATATTTATGATAGAATAAGGAAATCAAGCACACCTGCTTCTCACCTTTGCCAACTCAGGGAACAGCTCCCTAGCCATCTGTATTTCAAGCCATAGCTGGGCATCATCTTGGATTCCCCTTACTTCCACTCACCAGTCCTGTCACATGTCTCAGACCTGCCCGTCCCCTCCTCCTGATGCTTGTCCACTGGTCTTGGCCTCCCAACGTCCACCCTTCACCCTGTCACCAGAGTGACTTTCCAAAAGCATTAAACTGAGGTCACTCCCCAATTCAAAATGCTCCCCTGGCTCCAAAATCTTTACAGGACAATTTAAACCCACGGCCAGGTACATATAGCCCTCCGCTAACTAGGCCTGGTTTCTGGACCCAGCGGCAACTCCCAACACCACCCCCTCCTTCGTACCCCCGCCCTGCCTCCAGCCTGCTGGGCCCTCATGTGCACATGATTCTTTTCTCCCTGGGATGTCCTCTGTCCCTCTGTATGTCCCTAGTGAGCTCCTCATGCTCCCATACCCAGCTCCACGGTCACCTCCCCTTAGAAGCCTTCTCTGAGCCCCTAGGCAGAACTGGACATTTCTTAGACATACTTCTGCCAGCTCGCTTGGGCTGCACTGTAAATAGCTATTTTTGAGCACGCCTCCTTGCCCTCAAGCTCCTAATGTCAAGCAGGGGCCTGGCGCAAACAGGTTACTCGGTATATGTTGTACGGATCCGTATATATACGAGAGTGAACAAGGAGAAGGGAGGAATGGTAAATGATGAAAATCAGTAGTTCTAGCACCAGAAAATAAAGAAAAAAGATGATCAAGCCATGAAACTATGATGCAAGAAAAATATTCTTCTCCACGGAAGGATCCCTTTGTATCAGATAGCCCTCCCAAGTACCATCACTTTTTTTTTTTTAAGATTTTATTTATTTATTTGACAAACATCACAAGTAGGTAGAGAGGCAGGCAGAGAGACAGGAGGAAGCAGGCTCCCTGCGGAGCAGAGAGCCCGACGCGGGGCTCGATCCCAGGACCCTGGGATCATGACCTGAGCCGAAGGCAGAGGCTTTAACCCATTGAGCCACCCAGGCGCCCAGTACCATCACTTTTAAAGAAACAAATGTACCCCTCTGTGCAACTTGCCCCTCTTAAAATATAATATCCGAGGTGCCTAGGAAAGTGACTCACCTAGAATTATTTTTTGTTAGGCTGAATTGACCAAGGCCATGTACACGCACAAGCCTAGAACTATTTGCCGGGGACGGGCTTAACTGGTTTGCTACTGACCGATTTGTCAGCCAAAGCCTAACGTGTGATTAGACGCAGTGACACATCTCATCCCACAAATCTGTAAAGCATCTTCCAAAGGTTATCTAATAGGACAGGCTTTTCCTCTACAGTGAGAAAACAAGCGAAGAAAACATCAGGGTAGGGAAGTAAGCTGGAAGCCAGAGTGAGCAGAGGAACAAAGCATATGCTGCCAGGTGTCCGCCAAGCCATGTGAAACCTGTGTAGCTCCGAGAGTTCAAAGAAGGAACCAGGGAAGGGCCACGTGAGCAGGAAAGCAGTACCAGAGCATGGGGCTGCACAGCGGTACTGAGCCCGGAGGGGAGTTTCTCCCGTGGTTCCTTGGGAACAGGAGCACCACGCTTAACAACATATGTTCACTAATAGAGCAACAAATCACAGGGACTATTTCCTAGACTCTCCCTCCGTGTAAGGTGATAGCCTCCAACAGATCCCAGTGGCCAAGGAGTACCATCCTTCTCTGCCCTTTGAGCAAACTGAGTTACCTACTACCTGCTCAGTAGACGGAAGGGCACCTGCCTTTCCAGGAGGGGGTCTCAAGTGAGACTTAGCAGGCAGAGGGCCAGGTGGCTGTGCTCTTGACTCAGGCTGACCTGGGTTCTGATCACAGCTCTGCTGCCTCTCAGCTGTGTGACCTTGGACGAGTCACTTCACCCTCCCTGGGCCTCAACTGCTCATACATAAAATGGGGTGAGAATAGCCACTTTGCTGTGTTTTAGGAAGTATCAGAGCTAAGATACAGAAAGTGCTTGGAACACAGAGGGCCCCGCCCCCCAAAACGGTGGCTGTAAATATGACGTCATTAGTCCAAGATGGATCTACCCTTCCTAACAATGCCTATTTCCTTACCACTTGTGTGGGGGCAAGAAAGCCTGCAGGCTGGCCAGGCAATTCTTTGTGTATTCACTCTGCGTAAACCCTGTGTTCGATGCCCCAGTAACCAAGGTGAAGTGCAGGGGAGGAGGGGGCAGGGGCCCAGCATTACCTGCAGCAGCTGTATGGGGTCGGGCTCCTGGCTGATCCTCCAGACCCTGGTGGAGAGGCTGTGCATGTCATCTATTTGCTCTTTGCAAGATTCGATATGCTCCCTGTACGCCTGGAGGGTGAGCCGCGTGTTTTTATCGATGAATTTCTTGGCCAGCGCTTCCTCTTCGTCAAGTAGCAGTCTCAGTTCAGTGAATTTTCCCGTCAGCCAGGTTTTACTTGACTCTGCATGAGCCTGAAAAGAAACCAGTTGCAAATTATATCACCGCCAACCAGGAAATCTGGAATAATCAACATAAAACAAATAACCTCTAAAAAGTGAATTCAGCAATGTCCCTGGGCAAGCGTAAGACCAGCTTGTAAAAACTCCAGCTTTCCTGAGTACTACCACCTATAACCAACTGGAAAATGCATGCAGAAATAAGGGTAGTGGGGAAAATAGCAAGATACCAAAAAATAAACTAACAAAAACTGTAACGAACTATAGGGGCACCTGGGT
>PISX010000179.1:319417-351613 GCA_004024625.1 Mellivora capensis
GTGCCTGGGTGGCTCAGTGGCTTAAGGCCTCTGCCTTCAGCTCAGATCATGATCCCAGGGCCAGGGGATCAAGCCCTGCATCGGGCTCTCTGCTCAGCGGGGAGCCTGCTTCCCCCTCTCTCTCTGCCTGCCTCTCTGCCTACTTGTGATCTCTGTCAAATAAATGAATAAAATCTTAAAAAAAAAAAAAAGACCTCTGCATGTGTGGAAGAAAAGACCACATTCGTCTACAAATTCATTGCAATCCCAATCTTAACACGTGGATTAGACAAATGGCAAATTATGGTGACACAGAATAAGCCCAAGAAAAGCCAAAAATTGCTTTAAAAGGATCAATGAAGGATGACCTGCCTTATTAAATATGAAAACAAACTGTAAAGCTACAGGATTTAAAACCATGTGGCACAGGCAAAGACAAAGATCAAGAGCACAAAAGAATTCAGAAATGAAATCTGTGTGTGTGTGTGTGTGTGTGTGAGAAAGAGAGGTAATGGTCACATTTCAAATTACAGGGAGGAAAGAGTGAACTGCTCCACTGATGGTGTTGGTACAACTTGCAATTAACCATGTATTTGAAAAAATTTATTAGATCCTCATACCATATATAAAAATAAATGCAAATAGAAGCCCACCTAGGAAGTAGTGTAGCCAAAATATGAGACTCTGTGTCTGATCACTCTAAATTTAACTTATAAATCCAATTTAGACGATGCAGGGAGAACAGGGGAACATAGTAACCATCAACTTGAGATATACACCAACCAAATGCATTTTGAAAACTTTATTTCACTTATAATTCAAAGAAAACATGACATTTATAACGCAGTTGAAAACATGACCACCGGTTGGATATTGAAGGATGAAAGGGAGCGCTTACGAATTTTCACAGGTGTGATGATGACAACATGGCTGGGCATGTAAAAAAAAAAAAAAAAGTATCATCTTGTGGAAACAACACACTAAACTTTTACAGATAAAACGGCATGTCTGGTATTTGCTTCTAAATATATGGGTATGCTTGAGGTTTTCTACAATAAAAGGTAAACAGAAAAGAAATTCCACAGAGATTAAAGCACTATACATTAAAAAAAAAAAACCTGTCACAATGAAATACAAAACAACTTTATTTCTAAAGATTTGAAACCTCTGTAAGAGGAGCCTAAAACTCAGAGAGCTACAAAGTAGCCACAGCAGGTCTGATTGTATAAAAAAATGGAACTCTTAAGAAGGTTCTGTAGACAACGGCTCCAACAAGCTACACAGGTTTATCATCCATCACATGGAGTTAAAAAAAAAAAAAATCACTCAATTTAAAATGGGCTAAATGCTTGTAAGTGCCCATAGCTGGATGAAGGGGTACACGGCCTCTCAGACAGTCCAGGAAGTGGGCAGTGTACCAGAAAATACTTTCTGGCCATCAGCCTGGAGGAATTTTAACTGATAATAGCAGAGCCTGGAATGGTGTGGAGAACACTTAGCCACGCTGGGTCAGCATTCTTATGGGACAATATCAAAATTTTGACTGCAACCATCCTTTGATGCAGCAATTCCTCTTGCAAGCGTTGACCTCCGAAAACGTCACACGTGCACGAACATCTGTGTACCAAACCGCTCACTACAGCACTGTTGGTGATGAAGGTGGGCAAGATTTTCGATATGTATACACACACACTTCCCGTATCGAAAATCTTGCCCACCTTCATCACCAACAGTGCTGTAGTGAGCGGTTATATATATATACACATATATATATATGTTATATATATAACATATATATATTATATATGTATATATATTTGATATATAATATTAATGTTATATAAATATAATATATAAAAATAATATATGTATATATATGTTTACTATATGTATTATGTGGCGTTCATACAATGAAAGAACAGGCAGTGATTAAAAAAGAAGGCAGAGTTCTTGTACATGCTACACTGTGGGTGAACCATTAGGTCATGTGGAGTGAAATAAGCCAGACGTAAAAGGACAAATACTGGATGATTTCCGATTATGAAATAACCCACAATAGGCCAGTTCCCAGGGACAGGAAGTAGATGAGTCTGCCAGGGCCTGGAAGGAGGGGAAGTCATTGCTCAGTAGTTAGAGAGTTTATATCTGAGGTAGTGGAAACCTTTTGGAAACAGTGGTTATGAGTGTAAATGCAGTTTACAATGGTTAACTGTAATGTACAGTTATACAGTGGTCATGAGCATCAATGCAAAAACAGTGGTTATAACTGTAAATTCAGTTCGTCCTACTGAATTGTACACCGAAAAATGGGTAAAATTGGTTAACTTATGTTACGTACATTTTGCCACACACACACAACCCTGTGGACCCAGGTGCCCGGGCATGGAAAACTCTCCAAGACACCACATGAAAAAGAGCAAGTTATAGATAACAAATATAGGACAATCCTATTTCTGTAAAAGATAACTAAACAAAAATTATATATGGATACAGGTATGCCCACCTTCTGAATGTCTGCATTGGTCCACTTTGCTTTTAGGAAAGACCTCCATTAGCATGGTAAGGGTTTTTGTCCAAAAAGCGAAAATCCTCTTCAGGTGTCCTCCAGTTAGAAAATGGCTATTAACCCAAGACTTTCCTAAAAGTGAAGTGGCTTAACTCAAACTTTAAAAAAGCCAGTGCTGCTCTTTCTTTTATGCCCTTTCTACCTACAGAAGGTTTCAGAGAACACTACTTTCGGATAGCGGGGGGAAGAACCTATCTATGCTTCTGTATGTTTGCAAGTGCATTTTTAAATTTTTTTAAAGATTTTATTTATTTATTAGAGAGAGCATACAAGCGGGGGGAGGGGCAGAGAGAAGCAGGCTTCCCACTGAACAGGGGGCCTGATACAGTACTAGATCCCAGGACCCTGGGATCATGACCTGAGCCGAAGGCGGATGCTTAACCCAGGCGCCCATGCAGGAGCATTTAAATGTCTGTTAGTTCTACAAACAATCCTAAAATTTGTATGGAACCAGAAAAGACCCTGAATTGCTAAGGAAATGTTGAAAAAGAAAAAAAACTGGGGCATCATGTTGCCTGATTTCAAGCTTTACTACAAAGCTGTGATCACCAAGACAACATGGTACTGACACACACACACACTGACCAGTGGAACAGAGTAGAGAGCCCAGAAATGGACACATATTTGACTCTATGGTCAAATAATCTTAGACAAAGCAGGAAAAAATATCCAGTGGAAAAAAGATAGTCTCTTCAATAAATGGTGCTGGGAAAATTGGACAGCTATGTGTAGAAGAATGAAACTTGACCATTCTCTTACACCGTACACAAAGATAAACTCGAAGTGGATAAAAGACCTCAACGTGAGGCAGGAATCTATCAAAATCCTAGAGGAGAACATAGGCAGTAACCTCTTCGACAACGGCCATAGCAACTTCCAAGACATGTCTCCAGGGGCACCTGGGTGGCTCAGTGGTTAAGCCTCTGCCTTCGGCTCAGACATGATCTCAGGGTCCTGGATCGAGCCCCGCATGGTGGGGAGCCTGCTTCCCCCCCTCCCTCTCTCTGCCTGCCTCTCTGCCTACTTGTGATCCCTCTCTCTGTATCAAATAAATAAAATCTTTAAAAAAAAAAGACATGTCTCCAAAGGCAAAGGAAACAAAAGTGAAAATGAACTTTTGGGACTTCATCAAGATAAAAAGCTTCTGCACAGCAAATGAAATAGTCAACAAAACAAAGAGGGAACCCACGGAATGGGAGAAGATATTCGCAAATGACACTATAGACAAAGGGCTGATATCCAAGATCTATAAAGAACTCCTCAAACTCAGCACTCAAAAAAAGATAATCACGGAGAAAAATAGGCAGAAGACATGAACAGACACATCTCCTAAGAAGACATACAAATGGCTAACAGACACATGAAAAAATGTTCATCACTAGCCATTAGGGAGATTCAAATCAAAACCACATTGAGATACCACCTTACACCAGTTAGAATGGCCAAAATTAACAGGACAGGAAACAAGTGTTGGAGAGAATGTGGAAAAAGGGGAACCCTCTTACACTGTTGGTGGGAATGCAAGTTGGTGCAGCCACTTTGGAAAAACAGTGTGGAGATTCCTTATGAAATTAAAAAAAGAGCTACTCTATGACCCTGCACTACTGGGTATTTACCCCAAAGATACAGATGTAGTGAAAAGAAGGGCCATCTGTACCCCAATGTTCATAGCAGCAATGGCCACGGTCGCCAAACTGTGGAAAGAGCCAAGATGCCCTTCAACAGATGAATGGATAAAGAAGATATGGTCCATATATACAATGCAATATTACGCCTCCATCAGAAAGGATGAATACCCAACTTTTTTATCAACATGGACGGGACTAAAAGAGATTATGCTGAGTGAAATAAGTCAAGCAGAGAGATTCAATTATCATATGGTTTCACTTACCTGTGAAGCATGAGGAATAACATGGAGGACATTAGGAGAAGGAAAGGAAAAGTGAATTGGGGGAAATCAGAGGGGGAGACGAAGCATGAGAGACTGTGGACTCTGAGAAGCAAACTGAGGGTTTTGGAGAGGGAATGGGGGGTTAGGTGAGCCTGGTGGTGGGTATTGTGGAGAGCACATATTGCATGGAGCACTGGGTGTGGTGCATAAACAATGAATCTTGGAACACTGAAAAAATAAATGCTCTAGTCATGTTTGGGAAAAGGTACGGGCTTGCGAGGATGGTGAAGAGGTACTCCCATTTTGTAGTTGCTATAGTTCTATACTGGATTCTAACATATTATTGTGAACATTTAAAAAAAAATGAACACGTGCTCATGTACTACTAGTATGATTAAAATTTTTTTTAATCATTAAAAAAAAAATAAAAGCAAAACACAGGTCGGCCTCTTTCTCCAGCCCAAACATCAGTCCACACAACAGAACAGCCCCTGGTACTTGGACAGGCTCCCCATGATGTCATGTTCTCTTTTTAGTGGGGCAGGAACATGAGCTTTGGCATGATCTATGGAGTAAGTTCCCCGAGTCAGTTTCCTATACGCTATCCTATACGCTCTTCCTATACGTATATCCTATACGCTATTCCTATCCCAGCGCTCTGGGCTGTGGTTGGGTTCTGAGGCTAGCTGCTACCAGCCGCACACAATATAGGTTAAATTGGCTTTGGGCCAGCCTGGGAATTAGTCTACACTGACAACATGGTTTCTACGGGTCAGGGAACACGGACACAAATATGTCTCTCCTGAACGACCCAATGAAGCAAAGAAAATGGGTGCCAAACTCTTGATTTACAGACACACTCTGGAGGCAATGTATGTAAACGGAGCACCTTTCTAGAAACCAAGAGAGCAAATACTCTCTTGACCAAGCAGTTTCCACAGCTCCACTTTGTAAAGAAGAATGTACAAAACAAGCTTAATGACACGACCCATCGTTTTAAGTCTCAGTCCAGGAATGACCGTTTGGAAACATCCACAAGAAAACTCAAGGTGTAAGCAGATGAGGCTCATCATGCAAACAGTTTAAAAGCATGAGAGAGAGAGAGAGAGAGAGGGAGGAAGGGAATTCTGGCGATGAAATAAGGAAGTCTGCAGTCTGGTGGTTTGGGCCACATTGACTCAAAGTGAAACTGAACCCCACACTGGAGTGGGCTGGGCCGGGTGAGGCCCTGAAGAGTCTAGCTGAAAAGGTTAGGGACTGGGGACAAAAGGAACTTGGGCAGCTGTGAAGTCTGCGCATGGGAGAGTGGGGGATTTTATACCTGGAGTGCTGGCTGCTGTGGGACTCCTCTCGGCCCAGGGCCCTGCAGGCCTGTCTGGGTCCTGTGGAGGGTGAGGGGCCTGTGAGGAGAATGGAGAGCACTGTTTGGCTGATATCTCAGCACGACTTTGGACAATGCTTCCATGGGTGCCGCTCCGGGGCCTCCCACTGCTCCCGACCCCTGCCCTATCCCTGTTAGCTATGCTCCCACTGGTGACTCGGACAGGTGGCCGTGGCCTGTGGAGGGAGGCAGAGGGGTGGCCTTGTCCAGCGGGGGTGGTGGAGACTGGTGGCATCGTCCCTGTCAGCAGCAGCATGGCCTGGCTCAGTCCTCATCTTCCCATTCCCACCCTGGCGAAGGCTGCTTTCCGTCCCATAACTGGTCCCCAAGCTGCAGTTCAGTCCCTGCAGCTCTGGTGGGTCACAGGGAAAGGCACAGAGCCAGGAAGGGAGGCTGTTTACTTCCCTCCCTAGGGTGCCAGTGTAGGCCCATTTCCTCTCCTTCCCCCAGCCCTGCTTGGTAGGGAGAGGGGCTGACTCCTGCCTGTGCATTTCCAAGAGCCTCCTTCAGGCTGGGTCTGGTCAATGAGAGGAGGAACTAGAGAGAAATGAGGGAGAGGGAGCAGCCAGGGCGTCCCTCCCACCAAGGCAGGGTCTCCACGAGAGGCTGCATCCCTGTGTCCCCTCTACCCTCCAGCTCCCGAAGGACAGGCCTGCTCTGGTTCCAGCTCCCACCACAGTGGCCCCGGCCTCCTGCTCTCCCTCCTCCCACATCCTCCCTGTGTCTCCTGTCCATGCTCCCGCCTCGCCACCCCTGGCTGGCTTCTCTGCCTCTCCCACGCTGTGTCACCGTTCCCTGCACTCATCACCGCTGTCCAAAACCCTCAAAGTGGCTTCTGTCTTCCTGGGTGCCCCCATCGCCGAGGGCCACTTCAGCTCTGCCAGCCTGTGCACACCCCAACTCCCTACCCAGGTCTGGATTCGACAGACAGTAACCAAACTTACGTGTATATTTATTTTTATAGTATACATATTTGCATAACCCCCCCCCACACACACACACACACTCATAAAAGTATCAACAGGTCCCTGGGGTAAACTGGGAAGATTCCAAAAGAAGAGCATAATCACTGTGCCACTCTGACACCTGACCCTTGTCTGGGTTAGGGTAGCGGGCAAGTGGCGAATTTCCTGTCCACCTACGCACCCTGGGCCTCTGAGGAGCTGTGCAGGGGAAGGAAACAGCCTCTCGACAAGGATGTCAGAGAAAATCATTCCATGGGCGTTGGTTGAGGATTAAGGACCAAGGCCTTCTTGATGGTTCTTTGGAAGGAAGTGGTTGGCTGTTCCCTGGTTTCTGAACAGTGGACTTTGGAGCACGTGTGAACTTTACTGACTTTCGTTTGCTCACAAAGGTGTTTTATGGATTAATTTCCAGGCAGACAGCCCTTTCCCAGCAGTGCGTCTCCCTGCACAAGCATGGGGCAGCGTGGCTGTCCCTGACCTCTCTGTCCCAAAGCACACGGGCCACGGTTCAGCAGAACGCAGGAGAGTCATACACGTGTGTGTCCACAAGCTGGAGGAGTCACTTCCGGGAATGTTCCAGACGGAACAAGTAAGAAACGTTCGCTGTGGTGTTCTTTTATGCTAGTGAAAAACTGGAAATGATCGAAATGTTCAACATTACAAAAATGGCTTAATCGTGGTAGAGCCATATACTGGAACACACCGTCTCTAACACTGACCCGGGATAGTGTTAGTTAGGACCTTAAACAAGCCAAAACAAGATGCCCATATACCATTTTACCAACATATACTTTTGGTCAATAAGGGGGGAAGAAGCTGACGTGGGAAACCTCCCTCCCTAGTTCAAACACACAGAAATGTGGATACACGTGAGGCAATTTTTAAATCATATGACTCAGCTCAAAAACAAAAAGCAAACCCACAAACGACAAAAAGTAGAAATCCTTAGCTGCCCAAAACAAAGAGGGAACTCCCATGCGGAAGCTGAGCAAGTGACCCGTATGACCACCTCACCACACTGGGAGCCCGGCAGCCTTGGGAGGGGTCTCTGGGCACCTGCTACCTGCACCAACCCAGGAGCCTGCTTCATCCATGAACTAGGAACAGGAAAAACTCCATTCACTGGCCTGGGAAAGGGGCAAGGAATCTTTTTTTTTTTTTTTTTAAAGATTTTATGTATTCATTTGATAGAGGGGACGGGGAGAGCACAAGCAGGGGGAGCAGCAGAGGGAGAGGGAGAAGCAAGCTTGCCGCTGAGCAGAGAGCCCTATGTGGGGCTCATTCACTGAAGGCTGACGCTTAACTAACTGAGTCACCCAGGCGCCCCAGGGGCAAGGAATCTTGTCATCCATCAAGGGTCATGGGCAAAAAGAGTCACCAGCAAAACAAATAAACCAAATGACAGGACTGTACTGAGAAGAATTCAAGTCCGAGCCTCAAAACTAAAAAATTCGAGGGTGCCTGGGTGGCTCAGCCGGTTGAGCATCTGGTTCGGCTCAGGTCATGATCCTAAGGTCCTGGGATTGAGCCCCACATAGGGCTCCCTGCTCAGTGGGGAGTCTGCTTCTCCCTGTGCCTCTCATCCCAATCGTGCTCTCTCTCTCTCTCTAATAAATCTTAAAAAAGCAAACATTGAAGTTGAAGGGCGTTTGGGTGGCTCAATGGGTTAAGACTCTGTCTTTGGCTCAGGTCATGATTCAGGATCCTGGGATCGAGTCCCATATCAGGCTCTCTGCTCAGCGTGGAGCCTGCCTCCCCCCTCCCCCACCTGCCTCTCTGCCTACTTGTGATCTCTGTCTGCCAAATAAATAAATAAAATCTTAAAAAAAAAAGATTTTATTTACTTGGCGGGGAGGGGGGGGGAGAAAGAGAGAGAGAGAGAGAGCACGTGCATACAGGACCATGGGGGAGGAACAGAATAAGAGAATCTTCAAGCAGACTCCCTGCTGAGTGCAGAGCTCAATGCAGGGGTTGGTCTCATGACCTTGAGATCATGACCTGAGCGGAAACCAAGAGCCGGACACTTAAACAACAGTGCCACCAAGGCACACCTGTCTTCTATCCACTTTTAATTGGATTTTTTGGGGTTTTTTGAAGGGGGGTTGAGTTGTATAAGTTCTTTATATGTTTGTATGGAACCACAAAAGACCCCAAAGAGCCAAAGCAATTTTGGAAAAGGAACGAAACTGGAGGTACCACAATCCCAGATTTCAAAATAATCTATAAACCTATAGTGATGAAAACAGTATGGTACTGGCACAAAAATAGACACATAGGTCAGTGGAACTGAACACAGAGCCCAGAAACAGACCCTCAACTATATGGTTAATTAATCTATGACAAAGGAGGCAAGAATATGAAATGGAAAAAAAATAGTCTCTTGAACAACTGGTGTTGGAAAAACTGGACAGCTTTGTGACAAAATGAAATTGGACCACTTTGTTACATTATACACAAAAATAAATTTTAAATGGATTAAAGACCTAAATGGGGGCACCCAGGTGGCTCCATTGTTAAGCATCTGCCTGAATTCTGCTCAGGTCATGGTCCCAGGGTCCTGGGATCGAGCCTGGTATTGGGCTCCCTGCTGGGCTGGAAGTCTGCTTCTCCCTCTCCCAATCCCCCTGCTTGTGTTTCCTCTCACTCTGTCAAATAAATAAATAAGACCTTTAAAAAAAAAAAGACCTAGAAGTTAAATACCTGAAACCATAAAAATCCTAGAAGAGAGCACAGCAGTAATTTCTCTCACATAAGCTATAGCAACATTTTTCTAGATATGCCTCATAAAGTGAAGGAAACAAAAGCAAAAATAATCTGTTGGGACTACATCAAAATAAAAGGCTCTTGCACAGCAAAGGAAACAATCAACAAAACCAAAAGGCAACCTCCCGAATGGGAGAAGATATTTGCAAATGACATATCTGATCAAGAGATGGGGCACCTGGGTGGCTCAGTGGGTTAAAGCCCCTGCCTTCGGCTCAGGTCATGATCCCAGGGTTCTGGGATCGAGCCCTGCATCGGGCTCTCTGCTCAGCAGGGAGCCTGCTTCCTCCTCTCTCTCTCTGCCTGCCTCTCTGCCTACTTGTAATCTCTTTCTGTCAAATAAATAATTTAAAAAAAAAGAGTTAAGCATGGCTGAATTTTAAAATCTCTGTTTCTTGACCAGGGATGGAAACATAAATGCCCCCAGGAGCCAGGCTGGTAACACAGTGAGGGAGGTGATCAGGTGGGGGCTGGGAGACCTGGAGACAGGCACCCTTCTTGTGGGGGTGGGTGGTGCTCAGCTCCCAACAGCAACCAGGGCCAGCTGATTTTCGACAAAAGCAATTAAATGGAGAACACACAGTCTCTCCCCAAATAGTGCTAGAGCAACTGGACATCCATAAGAAAAGAAAAAAAAAAGAACTTGAGCTAAATCTCCCACCTTATACAAAAAAGGAACTCAACAAGAATCAAAGACTTCAATGTACAACATAAAATTATCAACCTCTTAGGCCAAAAAAAAAAAAAAGGCGGGAATCTTTGGGATGTAGGGCTAGGCCAAGCGCTCTCATGACACCGAGGGCACGATCCATAAAAGAAAAAAGTGGATAAACTGGACTTCTTCGAAATTAAAAACTTTCACTCTGCCAAAGCCCCTGTGAAGGCAATGATATGTCAAGCCCCAGACAGGGAGAAAATATTCGTAAACCACAGACCTGACAAAGGACTCCTGTCTAGCTCAGAGACAAGTCTCCAGACTCAGCAGCAGGAAAACAGACAAACCAATCCAGACGTGGTAAAAAAAAAACAAAAAAACACAAACAACAACAACAACAACAACAACAACGAAGAGGACAGACAAGCCACCATTAAGCACATGGAAAGGTATTCGGTATCATAGCTACTGGGGAAACGTGAACACAGGCTACGATGGGAGGATCACTGCACAGCTACCAGAAAGGCTAGAATAGAACTCAGGCAAGTACTGCCCGTGGGCAAGGACGAGGGGAGACTGGATGTCTCATACGTGGCTCATGGGAACGTCAAATGACACAGCCACACTGCAAAATGTTCTGGCACTTTCTTACGAAGCCAAACATACAAGCCCCATAGGACCCAGAACCAGCGCTCAGCATCTATCCCAGAGAAACGGAAACTACGTCCACACAAAAACCTGTACACGATTGCTCAAAGCGGCTTTATTTGTAATAGCCCCAAACTGGAAACAATGAAAATATCCTGACATAGATGAAAGCTTCAAATTAAAAAAAACAAAAAAACTGGCCGACCTGTACTACCAAACAGCTGGTATATTATTCAGCAATTCAAAGGAATGAACTATTGATACTCAAAACAACCTGGTGGGATCTTGAAGGCATTATGTTGAGTGAAAAAAATTTCAAAGGTCGTACACCGTATAATTCCGTTTTTATGACATTCTTAAATGCCGTAATGACAGAGATAGAGAACGGATGTGTGATTGTTGGGGGGAGAGTGGGAGGGGTGACTCCAAAGGTGTTGCCCGAGGTAGGTCTTGGTGGTGGCGGAATCCTTCCGCATTCCCGAATCTATCCGTATGAGAAACTGATGTAGGACTTTATACACACACGCTGTCAATTCTGGTTTTGACACGGCACTAGAGTTAGGTAAGATCTAACCCTTGGGGCAAGCTAGGAGAAAGGTACCTGAGGCTTCTTTGCACTACCTTTGCAACATCCTGTAAATCTGTACTTATTTCAAAATAGAAGTTTAAAAGTTGGGGAAAACATTCAAAGAAAGAAAACCCCATTCCTTAGATGAGGCTGAAATGTGACCCGCTTAGACTCTGCACATGGGTCCTAATTCTTTCCTTGGGGGCCCCCAAACCATATCTGCTCAGAGATCCACAGTGACTCTGTACCCCGATTCTGTTCTTCTGGCTGAGCGGCCCAAAGCACCTCCCCCATCCCTTCCTGAATCTTTTCCAATGGATGTATTTACCTGAGCCCCAGAGACATGCTCTTGGAGACATGAGGGGCACTGTTACTAATGCAGCTGGGCCCCCAGGTGTAAACCACAACTGTCCCCAGCACGCTGGGGCACGCAGCCACAGACAAAGCATGCTGGGCCAATAGGGGACCAATTCTGTGGCCTGGCCTAGCCTGGGCCTAGGCATCTCCCCTCTGCTGCGGGCCTGGCCTCGGGACGTCCTGGGTGCCAGTCTCTCTGCTCTGACTGTGGGAATCAGTCCAGAGTTCATAGAGCCCTCAGCGGGAGAGGCCCCAGGAGGGCATCGCACAAGCCCCCATTTCAAGGAGGGGCAGCTGAGGCCGAGAGGGGAAGGGACCCGCTCAGTTCACATAAAAGGACCAAAAGACCCAGCACAACTTTTTTAGAGTAAAATGGCAGCAACTTCTCATTTCAAGCCCCAAAAGAATCCATTTAAATAAACAATTCTGGGGGCGCCTGGGTGGCTCAGTGGGTTAAGGGCTCTGCCTTCGGCTCAGGTCATGATTCCAGTGTCCTGGGATCGAGTCCCGCATCTGGCTCTCTGCTTCTGCAGGCAGCCTGCTTCCCCACCCCCCCATCTCTGCCTATCCCTCTGCCTACTTGTGCTCTCTGTCAAATAAATAAATAAAATCTTTTAAAAAAATTTAAAAGAAATTTTTAAAAAATTATTTAAAATAATAAATAAATAAATAAACAATTCTGTGAAAAGAGGAGCCTGAAGAAAGTACTTACTTTTGGAATATATTTATACCCTATTTAGTTTCTTTCAACAAAGCAGTTGGCACCCAGAGTCATTTGCACGTCCTTTACACTGCATTTTGCTTTAAGGTGACTTGGGGTGCAGGGGATGGACGACTAGTTCCCCTACGAGAATGGCCTTGGTGGTGGTGGCAGGTAGCAGGAAAGGCTGTTCCTCCATTTTGTGAGGCACTATGGGGCAAGACTAGGGCACTGGACAGAGGCAGATCTTCACCAAGCTAACAACACAGAAGCTTCAGGTACAACACAACACAACACAACACCACAAGCTTCAAGCTCCTCGTTAGCCCGGCCCCTCACGGCCTTACCCCTGATATTGTGTTCTTCTTCTTCAAAAGAGCCCCCTAAGTTCTGGAAGTCCCAAGCCCCACCAAACGGGATCTAAAAACCCTGAGAGGTTTTTATTTTCCCTTGGCTCCACACTGAGGAGGGCCTTGTGTCCGAGGGGAAGTGTGGATATCTCAACTAGAATAAAGAAGAAATGTCCACTTGCCTTGAGCTTCTCGGCAGCGTCTTCTATGTGGGTTATGTTGCCAATGTTCTGCTGCTTCTTGGTTTCCAGCTGCTTTAAACATTCTTGGATGAATTTCTGTATGTGAAGGAGTTAGGAAAAACTAATACTTAATACTGTGACTTTTGAGGTAACAAGCTACCCGAGGGTCATCTCCCACCCCTGAATTTTGCTCCAGTTGAGGTACCTGAGACTCACAGGTGAGATTAGTGGGACCAGAGTCACGGGGCAAATTGGAGGATGAGCTGGAACAGGGGTCCCTCTGATCCTTGGGAGCCCATGTCAGATATTCTTCAAACCTTGATGCTCCCCTCCCTTTTTTCTAGAACAATCCTACTTATGACCCAATTTTCTCAAACAGGGCCTAAAGGCAAACAGCTTGGGGACAGGGGAAGAGTGTTCACTTATAGAGTCACTATTAACTGAACACCAACTACATGCCAGGCCCTGTCATAGGGCCTGCCTGCGTGGAACATACATTCCAGAAAGAATGTGGGCCTTTGGCCTGGACTGGGCTTCAGAAGACCTGCACATGTGAGGCCTGTGTGGGTTCATGGTCCCATCTCCCTCCCATCTAAAATGGCTCCCTTCCGTATGTCTCTGTTTTGCGACTGCCATTTTTCCATGGGTGGGCTCTGTGACCCTCTTCCCCACAGGTTTGACCTCACCTCTATCTGGACTTTCTTCAGGCTGGCTTTATACTTAGCTGCTGGGCCCAGGTCTGGCTGCCCAGCCAACTGACAGCTTCCTGAGGGCAGGCCTGCTCCATTCCTGGCTCCCCCCCAGGGACCAGGGAGTGACCCAGAAGTGTTTGCTGAATCGAACACAGTGACCAGGGGCTGCCAGCTTCAAGTGGAGAGCGGGGGCCACCCAGCAAGCTATGAAGAGCACCAGCCTGAGTCACACAGGACTTCCTAGGACTGAGTCCCTTTCATGGGAATTGAGCGAGTGACCTCACCTCTCTAAGCCTGTTTCCTCAGCGATAAACCTGGAGCTAACTCCACAGCGTCGCCATAGAGAATGAGAAGTACACAGAGTGCCTGGTGCAGTGCTTGGCAGGGACTAAGTACTCAACAGAGTTGTTAACCGTCATTGTCACATCCAACAAGCATTTGCTGCTGTGTGCAGTTGTATTCTAAGTAGTGGGTGAGGGTGGGGACACAATGGGAGCCCAGGTATAAGCCACAGCTGCAGATTCCAGGAGCACATCCTTACCCCACTGTGATTTCTAAGCTTTTAAGTCTAAATGTTGTCCATCAACCCAAGAGAGCCCAGCCTCCTGGTGTCTGGGCCTTCCAATCCCAGGATGCTTCTCCTGTCAATGCTACCTGGTAAAATTCTACTCAGCCTTCAAGGACAGTTCCAGTGGCACTCCTCCAGGAAGTCTTCCTGGGCTCCCTCTTCCTACTTCACACGGTCTTCCCTCCAGCTTCCCAATTACAATACTTATCACACTATATTGTGACCATCTGTTCTCATCCCACCAGCCAGGGAACACCTCCAGATCCAGGAAGAATCGATCTATTCCTTAGCTCATGGCACAAAGTATGTGCTGAATGGATGTCTGATGAGTGGATGGAAGGACGGTGGATAAACAGGTGAGTGGGTAGGTGTGTGAACACAAAATGAGTATGTAGGTGGGGAGGTAGGTAGGTGCGTGGACCCACCTATGAGACACCCAAGCCCTATCTCTGGAAAGCAGCCATGTGAACTCTGGAAACAGCCTCTGAGGAGCTATTATTATTACAACCATTATATAGATAAGGAAAGGAAAACCTTGGAGGCAGAGGCGGGCCTTAAACCCAGGACTCCACCAACTGGACCAGCTCCCACAGGGCCCATTTTCATCCAGCTCCAAGGTTGTCGCAATGTGAAGAGAAAGGTCATTAATCACAGAAGACTTCCTAGAGGAGGAAGTGGTAGAATCTACATATGTCAGAGACAGGAAGGCCTGCCTATCCCAGGGGTCAGCTAGATTTGACCAGAGCCACAGAACAAGTTGTCCTCAAGGCCAGGACAAGAGTTGAGAGCCCCTGACCACTATTAGAATTATGTACAGGTGAGGGCTCCAAGATGAGAAGCCAGTGGGGACAACCCGGCTGTGGAATCCTGGGGTCAAAGGCAGCCTCAGCTTCGAGTTTTCCTTTTCTTATCAATAAAATGGCTGTCACAGCTCCCCACCAAGCTGTTAAATGCGCGGAAGGGAAGTGCCATGGCGAGGAAGGGTGGAGGGGAAGGGCAGGAGTGGGTGGCTGGGCCGCTCCTACGGCAGTCAATCAAGCAGTCCTCAGGCTCTGACTGTGAACTTCAGGAGAGAAAACCAGAGGTGTCTGTATGGCTTTTCATCCGTGTTAACCGGCAGACCTTCCAGCCCAAGGGCAGTGTGGTGAACCCGCGTGATGGACAAGGTCAAGGACATCTGCGTATCAGCCAGGGTGCCCAAGTTCTCACTCCCAAACCCACCTCTTCTGAAGCTTAACTGATCGTTGGCAGCAACAGGTGGGCCTCCCTGCGGCTCCAGGCCTAACCAGGAACCGGCCGCCAACCCTGCGCGCGCCTCCCCGCCCGTTGCACCCCCCGCGCAACGCCCGGTCCCCACCTGCACGTGCACGGCCTCTTCCAGCGCCAGGCCGACCGGGTGGCCGCGGTGCGCGCCCAGCACCGGGCAGAGCGCGCACACGCAACGGCGGCAGCGGCGACAGTAGAGCTCGGCCACGCGGTCGTCATGCTCCGGGCAGCGCCTGCCGCTCGCGTCCTCGCGCTCCGGCGGCCCGGGTCCCCCAGGTGTTCCCGGCCCCCCAGGTGTCCCGCTCCGCGCGCCTGCGCCGGCCATTCAGCCCTCGGTCCCGGCGGCCGCGGTGCGGGGGAGGGGCTCCCGCGGAGAATCGAAAGCGGGGCGGCGGGGCGGGGTTGGCTCCGGGCAGGCCCGGTTCCCGAAGGAAGGACGGCTGCGCACTCCCGGCCCGGGTAGCGGCGACATCGGCGCCCTGCGGCTCCGTGGGCTTCTCTCTCGCCCGACCTGCGCCGGCCCCTTCCGCGGCGTGGAGGGCTCGGGCCTGGCCTCGCGCCTGGGAGGTGGCCGCAGCCGGGTCCACTTTGCCTTGATTCTCTCTGCCCTTTCCCCGGGAGAAATCACCGTCCCCCTACTTGTTAGAATCCTTCTGGAAACTCTGATGGCCCCAGGTTGTCTCAGCCTCCACCAAATGTAAATTAGTACAGCCAACCTGAAAAACACCATGGAGTTTCCTCAAAAAAGTGAAAAGCGGACCTACCCCATGATCAAGCCATCTTCCTTCTGGGTACTTAGAGGAAGATTATGAAGTCAGTGTCTGGGAGAGCTACCTGCACTCCTGGGTGCCTCGCAGCATTATTCACAACAGCCAAGGCGTGGAAACCACCGGTGTCCGTCCACGAATGAATGCTGTGTATATACGGTGAAACGTTGCTCAGACCCAAAAAAGGAAATCCTGCCATTTGCCACCTGGGTGAGTTTGGCAGACTTTATGCTTAGTGAAATAAGCCAGGCAGAGGAAAAACAAATACTGTTTAGTGTCACATAGATGCGGAATCAAAAAAACAAAACAAAAAAACACACCAACAAAAAAAAAAACCGAAAACAAAAACAAAACAGTTGAACTCCTAGCAACAGCGTGAATGGTGGTTGGGGGGGGGGGCTTTGGAGGTGGGGTGGGGGGAAGGAGTACAGACTTTTAGTTGTGAGATGCCCAAGTTTTGGGGATCTAAGGTACAGCCTGGTGACTCTAATTAATTATACTTGAAATTTTCTGCGTGTAGATCTCAAGTGTTCTCACCGCACACTATGTGAGATAATGTGTTAATTAACTTGATGGTAATCATTTCACAAGGTATACATATATTAAATCATCACATTGTACATCTTTAAAAATCATGTGCAATCTAAGTATATACAACTTTTGTCAACCCTATCTAATAAAGTTGGAAAAAAATTCTCAGTTCCTATCCTTGGCTCTCAATTCCTTTGATCCCTGCCCTGTCTATGCACTACCTTTTGCTTGTTTCCAGACCAGGAATAGGCAGTTTTTTTCTGCTAGGGACCTCTTTTCCCCAAATACCCTTTGCCCTGCTTACTTCTATTTATCCTTCAGGTGTCTGCCTAAATTTCACCTCCTCCAGGAAGCCCATCTTGCTTATTCACCCAGAGCAGCCCACACTTCCCCTAACCTGGCCCTCATCTTCCTTCCAACCATGACTAAAAACTTCAGAGGGCAGGGACCAAGTCTGTTTTATCTGTTTCCCAGCCTGGTCTCTGGTCCAAACAAGTAGATAATTTAATTGGTATTTGTAGAACAAATCAAGAAAAGGAAAGCTCCAGGTATTAAAATGTCTAGGCAGATGTTTATTATTTTGGTACATTCTTTCCATTGCACGATTTCACATCTATTTATTTTCATTTTTATTTCTTAAATTTTTTTTTTTTTTTTACAAAGGTAAAAGGAATTTCAGAAACAACATTAAAACAAACTATTTCAGGCACGGTTTCATATTAAAAGCATAGATCTATTTTTGATTTCCTTCTTCCCTCTATGATACAATCTTAAATTTAGTTCCAGGAAGAACATTTATTGTAGAGCTAAGGTGGATACGCCCCAATGCTCATCTCCCAGTGCTGTCTTCACTCTCAGAAAGCTCCTGAGTCAATGGTCAGGGGCCTCCTGGAGGATGGAGTAAAGAGATCAGTGCCCATTCTGCTTTGCCCTGAGTGTGCAGGCCTGGCCCTGCAGATGCTGGGCAACCTCTGCTTCATCAGTCAAGAACATAAACAAAAACGCAATTTTAAAAAATGGCTTAAAAAAATATTTGATAAAAATTACCTATCCCTCCCCCTTGCTGTGAAATAATTTAAATAATTTATTCTAGTTTAAAAAAAAGCAAACCCAAAAAACAAGTTTGTTCACAGATGCCTTCACATTGTTTTTAAGCATGAGGTCTGGGTCCCTTAAGAGCCTGAGAAGGTTCTGCGCAGAGGAGCCTTCGGGAGGCTCCCCAGACTCAGCCCCAACTCTGGCTGTTTGGGGCCAGTGCCCGTGGGCGTGATCCTTCTTCATTCTCTGAGAATGACATGGGGATAGTGTCATCATTCTGACCAGGGGGGTGAAGCCCGCCTGGCCCATGTTAGAATTAGAGCTGGACATGCCAGGGAGTGGAGGTGGAAGGGCTTTGTAAACTGTGAAGAGCTGACTGCCAATGAAGTAGCCCCACCCAGGGGAGCTCTGTTCCCTCACAATGCCTGGGGCATGGCCTTTGGTGAGCCCCAGGGACAAGTCAACAAGACAGGGGATGCGGGCGTCTGGTGTGTGTAGGCAGACAAGGGGACCAAGCCATGGCTAGGGGAGGGGGTACTCGGGGGCACAGAGCCCTCATCGAGTTGTAGCCAGGGGTCCCACAGAAACATGGGACACTTCCAGCCCGGATTCAGAGGAGGGGGTTAGGTCCCAGAGCTGGTCTGACGTTCGCTATCCTCGTCTCTACTGCAGATAGGTACAGATGGGCCAGCTCAGTGGCTCTCCAGTCTGTACTGCAGAATGACCTGGAAACGCAGAACAACATACACAAAGATTCAGCTTCAACTGGCCTGGGATTGGGACTAGGCATCTTTATTTCTTGAACCCTCCTAGGAGGACTCTCACGTACAGCCTGGGCTGAAACCTACCAGGCAGGGAGGCCTCCTCCCGTCCCCATCTTAGCTCCAGGATTGCCCTGTGCAGCAGACAAAATCCCATCGGGGCTCATTTAATTTCCGACATTCTCCATCTCTAGCTCGGCTGCTGTATTGGCCACTGAGAAAGAACCTTAGCGAAGGGGCGCAGGACACAGATTCACAAAGGAGGGACATATTACTCTCAGGCTAGAAGGGAACTTCAGGGTCATCTGGCCCTACTCCCTTGCCTAGTGCAGTCATCCCTCTCCAAAAGGAGGTGGCCACGGGGTTCTGCAGGCATCCCGCAGTGCTGGGGCTCCCTACCTCCTAGACCGAAATCTGCCTGCCTCTATCCTGGAGTGGACAGGCTCTGTGGCCTGAGGGCTTCCAGCTTCAGTGGTCACAGGAACCACCCTGATGTCTGCTCCCCCATAAAAGAGATAAGTGTCTGTCCACACTTGGCTGATTGCGATTGACGAGAGGATGGTGCGGGCCTCCTCTCTGTGTTCTAGCACTGGCCCAAAGCTTGACTTAGTTCCCCACAGTTAAACTTCCTCTGCTGGTTCACCAATGTCTTGTGAGTTCCTACAGCCCACCCAGATCATTGCGCTATGGGTAGTTTTCCTCAGGTCAAAGCCATGGCTTCTTGTCTCAGGTGGCAGATCCTGTAGAGGGCAGCACACCCCAGGGTCCCCAGGTTCAGATGGAGAAACTGAGACCAGAGAGGGAAGGACTTGTAAGAGGTCACTGCTGGGCCCAGAATAAACAGATTCCTGCCCTGCGGGCTGAGAGCTGCATCAGACCAGGAGCAGCAGAAAGACAGACCCAGCAGACCGGAAGCTTAACCCAGCCCTGCCATGAACCCTCCATGGACCCTGATC
The DNA here is from genome assembly GCA_004024625.1 of Mellivora capensis. Classification (NCBI taxonomy): domain Eukaryota; kingdom Metazoa; phylum Chordata; class Mammalia; order Carnivora; family Mustelidae; genus Mellivora; species Mellivora capensis. The sequence continues at coordinate 339,002 of PISX010000179.1, forward strand.
ACTCGTCTCTCTCTGGGCCTCAGTTTCCCCACCTGTAAAATGAGGAATCGGGCCAGATCACTGCTTTTCAAACTTCTCAATGTCTTTTCAGAAACAGAACTATGTATTCCATAGAAGCCAATATATAAATCAGAAAGAAGGGGAGCTGTCTGGTTGGAATGGGGTGGGAGGAGCAGAGCCCTCCTGCTCAGGCTTCCTCCCACCCTGTGGACAGTTTGAAAATCACAGGCAGCTTCCCCGCTTGGGTCCTTCCAGCTCTAACTTTATAGTGTTCTTTCCCTTGAGAAGTTACAGCTCACCGTGGACCCTTAAACACAGTACAAAACAGAAGGCAAGTTATTGTCTAAAAAGAGTCAATTCAGACACTTGTTTTGCGAAGGCAAGTAGAAAAACGGCACCACACCCCTCCCACTAGAATCTTCCAGCAACCGAGAGTCTTCGTTTTCTGGTAAAAAATATAGAAATAGTGGTTGTTCTTGGGGGACTTGTGGTTTGGTTCTGGACCTCCCCATGGAGCCGAGTGGTGTCCCTGAGGGCGGGGAGGGCAGCGTGCTCTGCTCAGAACCTGTGAGAGCCCATGCGCGAGTTCTGGACCTCCAGCTCCAACTGCTTGGCCTGCACCTCGCGCTGGGTCAACAGCTCCCGGAGCCTTCGGATCTCCTCCTGCTGTCGATAGAACATCTGCAGCAGCTGGGAAAGCACAGAACAGAGGGAGAGATCACGCGGTGTCCCCGGATGTGAGGGGCCAGAACACCCTTGGGAAAGACAAACCACCGCCCCCTTTCCACACAGACACGTGGAGGCTCAAGGGAGCGGCCGTTGCACCGAACTTTACAAAACCATTTCTTCACCCAATAAATGAAGTCTTAAACGACTCAATGTTTCAGATTTTTTTTTTTTTTTTTTTTTTTGCCTCCTTAGATGCCCTGTGGGATAGAGGAAAGGATGCTTGGCCCTGAAGTCTGGAGGCTACAGTTTTCACCGCTAAACTAGCTAAATGAGGTGACCTCAGGCAAGTTACTTAGCCTCTGAGTTTTAATTTCCTCCTCTAGGAACCGGGGGTCAGAAGATAGAACCTGGGCGTTAGCGTCATCGCTGTGGCATAGGGAACTGTCGCAGAGGCTGGGTGCTACCCTGAGGATCTTCGCACCCCTATGGGGGTGGTAATGTAATCACCCCCTGCCCCCTGCCACCGAGGCCAAGAGAGATTCAGCCCCTGGCTCTGAGGTCCTCCCGTCAGTGTTCAGCAGAGGCAGGACCAGGACTCCTCTGTGAGGTGCCGGCCCCTGTGTTTTTAGCCACTACAAACTGACCCCCAGGGTTGGGGAGAAAATTCAGTCAGGTCATAAGCCATAGTGCCTACCACAGGACCTGGGATGTGGCGGGCGCTTAACAAATGTTGACTCTGAAACAGAAAATCCTAGGGTCAGAGCTGGGAGGGACTCTAATATGCAGTCAAACCCTCCGCATCGTGCAGATGGTTTTCCGCCATCTGGATATACACCCGCCATCTTGGCAGACCACAGCGCTCACTGCCTGTTTGGTGAATGAGGTCACAGAGCAAGTCAAGAGGCCAGGCCAGGCCCCACAGCTGGCTGTCTTCACCGCTCACTTTCTCCCAACCATCCCAGTGCATGCACCGCCCCCCTTGTTCCCACCTCGTTCTCTGTCTTTGGTGGGGGACACTCCATGTCGAAGCCATTGGTGAGCCGAGGTGTCTTCTCTTCCAGCCTGTGTTCTGCTGCTCCCTGCCTGGGCACCTTCTCCTCCAGCCGGGAGAAGGCTCTCCGGCCATCTTCTACAACCGCCTTCTCTGTTTGTTTGGAGGGGGCCTTGGAGACGGAGGGGGGTGTCTCTGGGAGCAGTGGCTGCGGGCTCAGGAGCTCGGAGCAGGGCCTCAGGGACACCATGACTGGGCCTGGGAGGGAAGCAAAGGGCCGTGTGAGGACTGAGGGCTCATGAGCAGATGGACAGGAGTGGAGCTCTGGCCGCATGCAGACAGGAACCAGCCCCCACACCGGGGCACCCAGACTGCAGACACATCCTCACGGGATCATCTAAGCGAGGCCTGGTTTGCCAGGGCAGCTGAGTGCATGCCCTGCAGCTGCCCCCAAACACTGCGAATGGCTCCAGTGAAGACTTGTCCTCGCTTTGCAGGGACAGTCCTGTATGCATTGCGCTCTGCCTTCTACCAGTTCATGAATCCTCCCAACAGCCCTGAGAAGCCGGAGGGTGGGGGATGGGGTGAGGTGGGGGCCAAGGTAGCAGTCACAGAAGAGGCGAGAAGTCCAGAGAGGAACAGACCAAGTGTCACCCAAAGGAAGAGGCAGCTGCTGGGGTGGGGCCAAGAGCACACATTGCCTCCCCTGGGGTAGCCCTTAGGTAGACAGGGCAGGGAGGGTGTCAGCACAGGGAGGAAGGGCCTGGGGCGGAGGTGGGCAGCAGGGAGCCGCTGCCTAGAGGGTCTCTTAGGCTGAAAAGTAATTGCAAAGGTGGGGATGGGCAAGGGCTTGGGGCCGAGACTACCCACTCATGCTGCACAGTCTGGAGTTTCAAGAAGTGTTCCATGGAGCAAAACGCCTTGATCTGGAAAGACTTTCCTGAGCCACTTAGGACAAGCCCTCCATTCTCGGACCCATATGGGACCATCCTAGCCACTGGGGACTCACTGTCAAGGACAAGGGGTTATGGGAGAATACAACTGTAGGCCAAACCCTTCTCAGCTACCTGGGACTACTGGACACTCCATTTCACTTCACATTTGCATGGGGCCTTCTGTCTGCCCTCCTCACCTTTATTCATCCCACAGAGCCACTCCTGGGCTGTCAGAGAGGGCCGGGCTCCTGCTGTAGGCGGGTAGATGTCTTCTTGGTAAGACTCCGACTGTAGGAGAAGCCAGGAGTGAGGACTGCGGTGGCAAAGGGGCCGCCCAGATGGGAAGGAGCCCTAAGGGAGCTGGGGTCCAGGATTTCCCCACCTAGGAGTTGAAGAAACCAAGGCCAAGAGAGCAAAGGGACATGCCCAAGGTCACACAGCAACTCAAGAGCAGAGACGGTTCGGTCTCAGGATCCTTAGCTCCCAGCAACACTGCACTGACAATGAGAAAGGCCTTTCCCTTGAGGAGTGGCCACCAGCCTCCTTGCTGCTACCCTGAGGGCATGGGCTCCGGACTCCAGCTCCCAGGGCATGTCTTCTCCAGAAGGGGCTCCCGCCTCCCTCACAGATGGCCACACCACCCTTACCCGCCGGGGTACAATCATGGATATAGGCTCAATGAGGCCTTTGCTTGTAATCAGCTTGTAGAAGCGGAAGATCTCGCAGGAGGTGACGTCGAGACCTCTCTTTGGCATGACACCTGCGGGCAGATGGCCAAGGAGGGCTCAGAGGTTCTGGCTGGGCTGGGGTCACAGGGACCCAGGGTGAGGGGCGAAGCCAGAGTGCACACATGGGCATGAGCAGAGAGCACCCTCCTCCCACCCCCCTTCTGTCTACAGACAACTCATGAGGTATTTCTACGCTGGTATTTCTACGTAGGTATTTCTACGCTAGGCTGGGCCCTGGGCTGGGGACATGGAGTTGAAGTAATCAGACTTGGTCCTCCCCCTCAGCTTGTGCCCGAGCTGCTCTGAACGGAGCTCCTGACCCTGTTTCCTGTTGATGAGTGTTACCATGGTGTTCTTCTCCTTCCCTTTGTGGTTAATCTAGCCTTGTCTTCATGTTCAAGTGGGTTTCTTACAGACAACATAGAGACGTGTCTTCTTTCATTTTTTTTTTCTATTCCCAAATACACTTACAGAATAGGGGCTTTCCTAGGTCAGTCTCTCTTATGTTGTGGCTGCTGTTGTAACTGCCCCACCTCGGCCTAGAACGCCTTCATTCTCTCCCCATGCTGTGCTCCGCTCCCCTTTTGGCTCCTCAAGTGTTGCCTCCTCTGGGAAGCCTTCCTCGACTTCCTGCTGCTTGCTCCCAGAGAATCTCCTACACACCTCCATCAGAGCTCCCATAGAGTCAGTGTTGATCCATCTTCTGCCCTCCTGAATGGGGTCCTCTCTGGGGTGGGGCCCTCATCTGACTCGCTCCTGTCTCCCGAGGCCCCACGTGTCCTCAGGGTTTGGTACTCACCCATCCCCTTCTGCGGGCTGTGGGAGCGGTACTCTGTCAGATAGCTCAGGTGAGGCTTGTCGGCGCTCACCTCATAGTAGCGGATGTTTCCATCTCCCTGAGAAGGAAGAGGGTACAACTCAGAGCAGGGTCCCATCCGCCCCCTTGGGCCCCCCCCCCCTCCGCTGCCATGCAGTAGAAACCTGGCATTCACAGCGACCGAAGGGCTGGCAAAGCCACCTCACACAAGAAAACACCAGGGAACTGCTGTCAGAGCAGCAAAGGGTCCTCATTTCAACACTCGATTCCCCCAACCATGACTCAAAGCCCACCTATGTGCCTCCAAGGCAGAAACTCTGGGAGCACAGGCCTGGGTCCCACTCCCAGCTATACAAAAAGGTCAGCAGCGGCGGGTCCTGAGACCATCCAGTGATCTTACAATTCTGGGGTATTTCTGGTTGTTGCTGTCCTAGTGACTGGGGAGGGAAGAGAGGGACGGAGTGCTGCTCCAGGCACTGGTGGGGAGGAAGCTACAATGCCAAGTACCAGTGAGTCCTACCCAATGAAAACCTGCTCCAGCCTGAATTCGAAGGTACCCCTACTGAGAAACACCGATGGGGCCTCCTCATCTGGTCCCAGACCTGAGGAGCGACAAGCCTGGGGTGTCTGACCAAAGCCCTGGCCCTGGGTGTTCCCCGGGAGCCAGGATGGTGGGACGGGGTACGTGCCCACTGCAGGGAGACAGTGTCCAGAAAGCCCTGCCCATCCCTCTCCCTGGCCTGAACCCCCAGGGCTCCCGGTTTCTGTGTGGCTAGCGGTAGGGCTAGGCTGGGGTAGCCCTGCTCCCTGCCTCAGGGGCTCAGGCAGCCCCCTCCCTCCCACGCCAGGCTCACCTTCCCCACCACATAGAGCATGTTGGTGTCCGCGTCATAGAAGGGAAACAGCACGCCCGAGGAGCCATCCAGGTCCATTTCGAAGAGAGGCTGGGACAGGTTGTCCTATAAGGAAAGGAGACCAGGAAGGCCTGTGGGTCACTGCTGCAGGTCCTCAGTGGTGTTCCTGGAGATGGGAATCCCTGCCAAGGGACTCTGGGTGAGTGTGTACGTGCATGCGTGCATGTGAGAGGGAAGGAGACAGAGGGAGAGAGACCACCCCCTTTTATCCTGCAGGCATTTTGCCTCCAACCCATCACTTCTCACACTCCTGATCGCACACCAGCCCTCCCCTGCTTGTCTGATTATTTGTTGTAAAAGATGGAGGAGGAGGTCAGAGAGAGGAAGCGATTTGTCTAGTCTTTGAAACTCTAGCCAAGCGCTCCTGCAGCGCCTGGCCCGGGCCTTGCCCTCATCCCCTCAGCTGCTGCTCCTGCCCACCTGCCTCCAAGCCCTCACTTCAGCTGTTCCTTCTGTCCAGAAGGACATCTCCTCTCTCTCTCCCCACCCCTACCCCCCGTCCCAGTCCCGAAGCGGCCACCTCCCCCTGACCCCTACACCAAGGCCACTCCCTCCTCAAACGAGAAGATGCGCAAGGTCTGAGCAGCCCCCCGGTTTGCATCCCAGCACCCTTAGCACCGGCCGGCTCTGCTAAGTACGTGCTTGGGCAACGAGTAAGGGCACGAATGAACGAATGAGTGGGTGAACGGACCCAGCACTCAGCTATAGGCGACAGTGAGGGGCAGGGTAGGGCTGCACGGGAGACTCACCTGGTCCCACACTGCCAACTGCCGGTTGTTCCACTGGGATGTGCCCGTGGACAGCAGCTTATTCAGGTTCCCCAGAAACAGCACCTTGTTGGCCCGGTGCCCTGTGCAGCTGGTTTCCTGGATGGACATGTGTGGTCAGGGGCTCGCAGGCCACAGCTAGGGTCTCTGGCCTCCCTGCCTTTGCTGCTGCTGCTGCGTTACTGAAATGCCTTCCTTGTTCACTACCTAGCTCTGCTTAGAGAATCTTTCCAGAGACACCACCCCCAGGAAGCCTTCCAGAGATCTCCCATCCTTCTGGGGGCTCAACTACTATTTTTGCTGAGCTTTTTCTGAGCTATGATCGAGGCAAACTTCAGCGCACCTCTGTGCTCGTGCTGAGATCCCTGAGTGTTCACTGTAGGCAAGGCAATGGGCCAGGCGGGCCCTGTCACCTGAGCTATCTCATTCAATCCTTCTAGAGGAAGGACTGACAGCCCACTATTGCAGATAAGGAAGCAAAGGCTCAGAGAACAGAAAGTGCTTGTCTTTGGTCACACAGCAGACCGGCAGGAGTGACATGCCTCCTGACAGAGCTAAGGCACACCGGCAAGTTCTGGAGTTAACTAGGTTCAAAACTCAGCTTTCAAGGTGGGCAAATCACCTGATCTCTCCTTAGCCTCCATTTTCTCATCCAAAGAATGCAGGTGACACATCCCACCTCCCAGCAGGGCCAAGAGGACAAAGAGATAGCACATGTGAAGGCTTGGCCACAATGCCCACTGCATTACTAGCCTCCTGTAGCCCCGCACCGCCCCTTGCTCCTCTGCCCCCAAGCCAGACCCCAGCCCGGCACAGACCTGGAGGACAGCCCCGGCCCGCGGGTCGAGAATCCGAAGCTTGCGGTCTTTACAGGTGGTGGCCAGCAGGCTGCCATTGGTGTTGAAGGACATGGAGAGGATCACGCCTTGGTGGCAGGTAATCGTCCTCACGGGGCTCATGATTACAGACTCCTTTGTGTCCAGGTTCCAGACCATCACCTGTACGGCAATGAGCTGTTTCTGAGCACAGCAGCCACCCCTGCCCCGGGCTCCCACAGTCGCACACCCGCCAGGCTGCAGTGAAACACGGTACCCCCAGGAGGGGAGCCACAGATGGCAGTCTGGCCAAGAAGCCTTTGGGCGGGAGGATGGATCTGCTGGCTGAAGATGCCACGCGGCAGGAGGGGAAGCCGGGAGTCAGGCTGTCTGGCAGCGAAAAGAAAACACCATCTGCTTTGGAGTGACAAACCATCCACACTGGGAGGACCCCCGAGATGAGCTAGCCCAGGGGCTTTCACACACTTATTAGCAGCACTTTCCACCTCACACAGATAGAGGGCTGCCACGTTTAGCTGCAGAGGCTGTGCACTCCACAGCTCCAGGGAGATCCATTCCCATAGCCCGTGATGTGACCTGCACCCCATGGAGCTATGTGCAGAGTTCCTTGCACAACGATATACGGTGGCCCTACAGACACAGCCTACATACACAGGGGAAAGAGCACTTCTGATCAGAAAGGGGTCAGAGGCTCTGTCAACCACTCCCATCCCACCCTTGATCCATTAGAGAGGTCCCCAAAGTGCCTCCACAAAGCCCTATGTTGTGAAGGGAAGAGTTTCAAAGCCACGGCTATGGTCACACCGTGTACAAAAGGAGAAACTGAGGCCTCAGGAAGACAAGGGACTTTCCTAGTTCCTACTGCAAGGCAGAGACCGAGTTGAAATAGAATCCAGGGCTCCTCTACCATGAATTTTCCCCATCCCCAGGGCCCACAGACTGCCAGCTTGGCTGTCAATGGGGCCGTGGGAAGCTTCTCTGGATAGGGTCCAGCCCATCCCCTCCAGGATGACTAAGGAGTTGTACAGTGTCCTCCCCACCGCAAAAACGCATGTCCACTGGAGCCTCAGAATGTGACCTTATTAGGAAACAGGGTCTTCGCCAATGTAATTAATTATGATGAGGTCATATGGATTAGGGTAGACACTACATCCGCTGACAGGTGTCCTTCTCCAAAGATGAGAGGACACACAGAAACACAGAGAAGGCTGCATGAAGCTGGAGGCAGGCCGAAGTGACACAGGTGCAGCCCAGGGAATGCCCGGAGCCACCAGAAGTTATAAGAGGCACAGGAGGAAGCATTCTAGGGTCTTCGAGGGACTGCGGCCCTCCTGACAACTTGATTTTAGATTTCTGGTCTCCAGAACGATGCAAGGGTAAATTTCTGTTGTCTGAAATGCCCAGTTCGGTCATGTTAGGGTGGCCCCAGGAAACGAGAGCATGGACCCACCTTGAAGTCGTAGCCAGAGCTGAAGAGGATGTTGGCAGCTGTGGGATGCCACTCGACCAGGCCCACCCTGCGGGTGTGGCCCATTAGCTCCTTCTTGCAGGCTGTGAGGTTCTTTGTCAGCAGCTGCTTGGGGATGTCCCAGATCTTAATCTTTCAGGGGAGATACAGCGGGGGTAAGGGGAGCTGTTAGCCAGGGTCACCTGGTACCCAGGCCACCCTAAGCCATAGAACTGGCAGTGCCCGGCAGAAGGGCCAGGGGAGTGCTCTCTGTATCCATTTCTCTCTCAGTGGGGAAGCAGCTGGAACCCTCAGAGGGACAGAGGCTTTGCCAAGGTCTTCCAGCCCAAGCAGGGGCTGGCATTGCCAGAGTTGAGCCCAGGCCTCCAAATCTGCTTCCTGGTAATCTTTGCCATCCTAATGGCCTGCACTGTGGGCAGCTGGGCGGGCCACAGGCCTGACTCCCAGGCTGGATGTCAGATCAAACCCACCTCCCAGCTTAGACTATCTCTCCGAGGACAGTCGTCTACCCCTTCCTAGTTCCAAAGGCTCAGGCTAGAGCCTCAAAGGCCAGGAGCAAGAGTTTGTGCTCTATCATCAGAACACTAGGGAGCCAGTGCAGTGTCTGGAGCAGGACAGGGTAGGGCCAAAGTCTTTCCTTTGGAGTGGTCCCCTTGGATGGCCTGAAAGAGGAAAGATAAAGGGCCAGGAGGCCAGGCTGGATGGGGTCATGGCCTGTACTCCACAGGAAGGGCCTGGGAAGAGGAGCTGGGGCTTCCTTTCGGAGTAGCGTGGTCGAGGATGGAAGGGGCTTCCACAGTAGAAAGTCAGCTCCCAGTAATGGAGGCATACAAATGGAGCTGGGGGCGGCGGGGCGGGGTGTGTGTGACACAGAGGGGATGGCAGAAACTTGATGTTCTCCGTTGTCGTTCAGAGCTCTCAGGCCCCTGGGTGACTGTATGCCCCCTTTCCCTCAGAGATACACAGGGTTTTCAGGCAGACTTTGCTTTCAATTCAACACATATTTATTTCCTGGTCACCAGGATTTAAAACCAGGACGGCAACCTCATGAATGCCTGAGGCTCCACATAAGGCGCTGCGGGCATGCTGGGCATGCGGGCAAGTCCCAGAGCCCAGACTTTCTCCCGCACAATCTCCCTGAGCCCTCCCCCAACACTGACCTTGCCTCATGAAGGATCAGGGGGTTAGGAGCATCTGAGCTAAGAACAGACACCCATCAGTCCACCTCCCCATGCCCCCAGCCTGCTCCTCTCGGGAAAGGGAACCGCCTCACGCAGAGACACTCACTGTGGTATCTTCAGAACAGGAGGCGATCTCAAAATCATTAAAAGGATTCCACTTGATGTCTAAGACGTTCCCTCCGTGCCCGCAGACCCTTGGGTAGTGGGGGTCCAACTTTCCCGTCTGCAAAACAGTGTCCAGGAGTGTTGGGGAGAAGAGGGGCTAATCCCACATAAGCATGTGGACGGTCACTCGGCAGGCAGCAATCACGGAGTAGGCAGGAAAACGTAAGGGACAGACAGGGTGTCAATCTAGGCCCTACCACTGTTCTCTTGGTGATGCTGGGGTACTCACGTCACTTCTCCGGGCCTCAGTGTCTTCCTCAGTAAAATGGAGGCAATGATAGGCATTTCCTGGGGTTCATGTAAAGATCACAGGAGATGAGGTGTGGAAAGGGTCTAGCACAGTGCCTAGCGCATAGTAGGTGTTCAGTCAAAGGCTATTTCCCCTCAGACACCGCTGGTGGGAATGCAAAAACGGTGCAGCTGCTTTGGAAAACAGTCGGGCGCTCCCTACTAGGCTAAACACGGTTACCACGTGACCTGGCCATTGCACACCGAGGTAGATCCCCAAGAAAACTGAAAACACAGGCCTACAAAAAGCTCGTCCGCCAATGTTCGTAGTGGCGTTATTTATAATAGCCAAAAGGTGGAAACAACCCAAATGTCCATCAACGGACGAAGGAATATACAGAATGTGTTATATTCACACCATGGAATATTATTCGGCCGAAAAAACAAAAAGGAACAAAAAACCAACACACTCGTCAACATGGACAAACTTGAAAACACGCTAAGCGAAAAAAGTCCCAAAAAGTCACACATTGCAGGATTCCACATAAATGACCAGCTGTGGTTTCATTGTTAAGAGCAACTTAATACATCTTTTGGTACCTGGTACTCAGAACCCTGGCTAATACCTATGAAAATTCCAGAACAGGTCAATCCATAGCGACTGAAAGCAGATTAGTGGTTGCGCGGGACCCGGGGCGAGAGGAAGTGACGGCTGATGGGTATGCTGTTTCTTTGTGCAGTGATGAAAGTATTTTGCACAATGATTTTGTGATGTTTGCACAAGCACGTGACTATATTAAAAACCTACTGAATCATACATTTTAAAATGGTGACTTTCGTGGTATGTGAATTGTATTTCAATTAAAAAGAAAAAGCGAGGGGCGCCTGGGTGGCTCAGTGGGTTAAAGCCTCTGCCTTCAGCCCAGGTCATGATCCCAGGGTCCTGGGATCGAGCCCCGCATCGGGCTCTCTGCTCACCGGGGAGCCTGCTTCCCCCTCTCTCTCTGTCTGCCTCTCTGCCTACTTGTGATCTCTCTCTGTCAAATAAATAAAAAATCTAAAAAAAAAAAAAGAAAAAGAAAAAGCGAGCGCCTCCTTCCCCTCCCCCTTGGAGAATAGCTGTGTGGGTGCTGGGAGGAAGGATGCCCCAAGCGGAGACCTCCAGCTCCGCACACAGACCTGGGTTTTCTGGGTCGTGGGACTGCCACGCGGGTTCAGTCATAGACACCTAGAGCTGGCAGTGACCAGCACTCTCCTTTCACACATCCCACTGCATGGCTTGGCAGAACAGGTGCCAGGCCCCAGGCCCCCTGTCTGCCAATGCAGGCTTTGTCCACATCCACGATCCCACCCCAGGTGCTGAAGCCCCCCTGCGGTACCCCCTGAAGGCTCTGCAACCCAGTTTTCCATCTACGAGGAAGAGACAGCTGAGAAGAAAACCAGCCAACATCCATGACATACATAGGGACAGGCCCTGCGAAAGGTGGCAGGGGCATAAGGTGTAGTGCATGAACGGGCAGCATCGATGGTTTCAGGGTCTTTATAAAAGATCTTTCTGGAACAGGATGGACGCAAGGAACACCCACCACCTCTCCTTCCCTCACTCCCCACCAGCTCTGCAGAAACCACCGAGATGGTGCCCCGCTGAGACTGAGCAAAGATGCAGTGGTGTCTCCCATCTGGCTTCATAAGGCTTCCAAGCCACAGCTGCTGCAGGAACGGACAGAGGGCTCCAGGTCCCTCTGGCACACTAGCAAACAGACACGGAGGCCCTCACTCACGGAGACTTATGCATGCATCGTAGTAACTCTGCAAACAGAAGCAGTGGTCCTGGGCTCCCCTTCACAAATGCTCCGCCCAATCCAGCTCTTGCCCTTTGGGAAAGGGCAGTAGACACCTTACCCTTGACCAGATCCCACACTGGAGGGGAAACTCTACACGGGGCATTATCTGATAAACTGGAACATGAAAGGTAGGTTCAAGTATGACTACAATGGTAAACTTCCAGAAGTTGATAATGGAATACGGTGATATAAGAGAATATTCCTACTTTCAGGAAACACTCAAGTATTCAGAGTAGAGGTCAAGGAAATATGTAATTTACCCTCAAATGCATCAGAAAAAAAGATTATACCCTCATATATACATTCAGACAGAGAAAAGGGAAGACTCTGGACTTGAGTCGTTTGTGAGCGATGTGTGTGGTGCATCTGGGCCCCTCAACAAGGAAGAGAGGTGCGTGTTCCCTGCCCCCAGCAGTGGCCAGGTGCCTGGAGCCAGGCCTGGAGGAAGAGAAGGTGCACCTGTGGGCCCTGGCCCAGGTCTGCACGGGACCACCGATCCAGCCACCAGCCTCTCGCCTAGCCTCCAGGCCCTTTTGCACACTGTCATAGGTGAACTTTCAGAAATTTAAAATCTGATCGTGTCCTGCCCCTGCTCAAATCTTGCAAGCTTTCCCCCTCGCGTGTAAAACGTGAAGAATCATCTCTTTCTCGCAGGGCTGTTACGAGGGTAAAATGAAATACTGTGCATGAAAAGCCCAACAGGGATATCCTACAGTAAGTGCTCAAAGAAGAACAGCTTTTGTTCAGAGCGTGTTTGTGTGTGTGCCTGCCTGAGTGTATCAAAAATGAGGGGAAAAAAGCCTGGAAGGAAGTGCTCCAAAATGTGCCTCATAGTTACCTCCAGATGGTGGAAAAATGGGTAGTTTAATCATCTTCTGTGTGTTTTCTTTTTTAATTTTCCCAACTTTCTATAAAACTATTGCAAAAACATTTATTTTGCAATAAATGAAAGGTATTTAACACAAAACTCCAAACTTTCTGAAAAGATGGGTCCTTCCCGGATTAGCCAAAAACTGTGTTCTAAATCTACAGATCTTGAAGGACTCTCAGAGACCGGGAATAAGGGACA
>PISX010000180.1:0-131074 GCA_004024625.1 Mellivora capensis
GTTTCTTGTTTTTTGTTTTTGTTTTTGTTCTTTCGCTTATTTATCATTCCCATTTTACAGATGAGAAAACTTAGCCATAGAGTAATTTACCTAATGTCAGATAGCTATTAAGTGGTAGAAATAGCATTCAGAAGCCACACAGTCTGGCTCTTAATTCCTCCACTATCTTTGTAATTTTTGAAATTATTTTTTTTTTAAGAGGGGGGAAAGGGGTGGGGAGGGGCAGGGGAAGAAGGAGAGAAAGAATCTTAAGGAGGCTCCGTGTCCCACACACAGCCCAACTCGGTCCCCATCTCACGACCCTGAGATCATGACCTGAGCCAAAACCAAGAGTCAGACACTTAACTGACTGAGCCCCCCAGTGCCCCATGTTATTTTTGAAATTCTTAACAAAAATAATATTTTTGAAATGGACATTTTTGAAAGTTCGTCTTTGTCCCCTAATTCCTACAGTAACTTAGATTTCCTGATCCTCTACTTTATTATGAAACCTCCAGCTACTAGTTGATACAGTGAACTTAAAAATTCTTTTGGAGGGGTGCCTAGGTGGCTCAGTGGGTTAAGCCTCTGCCTTCGGCTCAGGTCATGATCTCAGGGTCCTGGGATTGAGCCCCGAATCGGGCTCTCTGCTCAGCGGGGAGCCTGCTTCCCCCTCTCTGCCTACTTGTGATCTCTCTCTCTCTGTCAATAAATAAAATCTTTTTAAAAAATTCTTTTGGAAAGAAGTAGCTAGGAAAAAATATGCACGTAATAAGTTGAGAACCTGCCATGCACCTTGCACTCTGCCAGATGGACACAGATGTCTAGGAGTTAGTTCTCCTGCTGTCCGCTGTAGGGGAGCACCTTTACCAATTTTGATGCCTATGAATTCCTCCCTGGAATACTAGACTTCTCTCTCTCCCGTGTGTAATGCATAAAGACAAATGTTTGACAGATCAAAGGTGCATTTAGTGTCTCTATCCACATTCTTGAATTGTACAATTGGTAGGCTAAAATTTGGTTTCATTTCCAAAACAAGAAAAATGTTTCCCGAAAATGGAAGGAACTTTAAGTTCCTTTAAATAATTACTACTTATAGGCGTCAGAACTGTATTTCCTTGTCCTGTCTCAACAAGTTGGTTGTAATTCTTAAGTTTTGAAGAGATGGTGGTGACAAGTTTGAGCTATCTAGATTAAAGAAGTTTCGTTTCTTTATGCTGTCATTAAAACTGTTCTGTCTTTAATCATCTTGTATCTCTGTGGAAGAAATAGATTTAAGCTAACAAATACAAGTAAGATGAAAATTATATATGTGGATGAATTAAATTTATTTTAGAGCCAAAATATTCTCTAGATGCTTTCAAAAGTCGTGGATATTCTGTTTATATAAGTGGCTGAGAAGTTAAAGTCTAAAATGTAGAAAAATTAAGTACAAGTTTTAAATGTATCTTAATAATTTCAGAATTTTAATTTCCATTTTATTTGCAGCTCAGATCGTCTGATAGAAGAGACAATAAGGTAGGAAAACATTTTTGTTTTACTTTAGTGCGTTTTTTGTTTGCTTGCAACATAAATGAACAGATTAGGTTAACCCTGTAACTAGAGTTAAAGTTAATTTATCATTCTTAAAGATAGGAATTCCACTAGATTGTGATGTATTTTTACTGCATCCTTCTCTTATCAGAGACATTTGAAGCCCAAAATATTCATTTTTAGGATTAGGCTGATTTACCTAGGTTAATTCTTCTGATTAATTCATACTCAGTACTTTCAGCTTCAGTTTTTTCATTCTCACTTTTTAATGGAAAACCATTTTAGACATGTGATTTGGTAAATGCCTTATTTATACCATTTATGTTAATTTGGTTTCTGTCACAGCAGCTGCAGAAAATCTTCTGCAGTCATATTTAGTATTATCTGTCATAACACTGAAGTAGTTTATTACTTAAGGTAAGGGGCATTTATTAGTTGGTTTGAACTGCTTAATTCTGTAGGATTGGTGAATTACTAGATACTGTCTTATGACGGTAAAAAAGTAAATGAACTAGATATGATCTCTACAATTGAGAATTCAGCGATGTCTGAAGCATTTTTCAGGAAAGATATAATGACATATGTGGAAACATCAGCAAACATATGTACCCTTACTTAAGGCTGTGGTATTGTGCTTAAGTGCTTTACATGCTTTATTTTATTTAATTTCTCCAATAACCCATGAAATAAACACTGTGTTCAAAACAAAAAAGAAATTAAGGTAAGTAATTTGCCTGTGGTCACATGATTGATACATTGTGTTGAGAATTCAGATCCTCAAATCTGAATCTCTTTAATTCTAGAACCAGAGCTCTATCTAAATGACTACCCTGTTTACCACCTTGTAGAAAGAGTACAAGCTTTGGAGTGTGCTTTGGTCTGTGCTACTTATCAGGTCTCTGTTCTTGGATAAGTTACTCATTTTGTGAGTGTTTAAATACAGGGATTGATGATAATACCTACCCTAAAAGATTATTGTGAAGATTAAATATAATGTGAGGTAAAATGCCTAATACAGTGCCTGGGTGATAGTGGGTAATCTGTAAGTAGTAGCTGTATTATTAATGCACTTTTTTTAAACCTTCTATTTTGATATTTCAGATTTCAGAATAATTCCAGTAGTACAAAGAATTCCCATATACCTTTTACTTAGATTCCCCACCTTAACATTTTGCCACATTGGCTTTTCATTTTTTTTCCTAAACTATTTAAAAATAAATTGCAGACTTGATGCCTCTCTACCACTAAATATTTCATCATTCATATTTTAAATATGTATTTATATCGATAGGGACTCATAGATTCTTATTTTATTCAGTAGGTTATAATGTTTCTATCATTATTTAATAAAGTATAATCTCTTAAAACAATATGCAGTTATCATATCTGGAGATTTTGTTTAAATTACATGCACTGGGTTGTCCATCTGAACAGTTTTTGCACCATTGCCTAATTGTCAACTGAAATGTTTTCCTTGTGACTTCTTCCCTTTCATCAGCACATAAAGTGAAATCACATTTGCCAAGAATTTTTCACTTAAAGTTTCCCTGTTATCCTTTACCTTTTTTTCTTCCTTTTATTTCTTGCTCTTTCTATCTGATCTTCTTTAGGCCAGGCTTCCTTAATTAAGCTTTTCAACTCAAAGCTGGCCTATTTAAGGACTGGTAATTATGAATATAAAAATTTGGGATACTTCCTAGCATAGGAACATTTGACAACCATAGAATCCCTGCTACTAGTATTTTGCCAGTTAAAAAACAAACAAAAATAATAATAATAATTAGAAGTTTTTTTTATTTTATTCTTTTCCTTTATTTAGATCTGGTAGGTACCACAGGTGAAATTTTATTGACTCCTAAGTTAGTTATGATTACTTTTTTTTTTTAAGATTTTATTTATGTATTTGACAGAGAGAGATCACAAATAGGCAGAGTGGCAGGCAGAGGGGAAGGAGGAAGCAGGCTCCCTGCTGAGCAGAGAGCCAATGCGGGACTCGATCCCAGGACCCTAGGATCATGACCTGAACTGAAGGCAGAGGCTTAACCCACTGAGCCACACACGCGCCCCAGTTATGATTACTTATAAGCAATCTAAAATTTAAGTGTCAGATAATAATTATTTTTGCATATTCTATACGTAACAGTTTACTTTTTTCTTTTGGAGATTTTAAGAATATGTGCACAACTGGGGGCACCTGGATGGCCCAGTGGGTTAAAGCCTCTGCCTTGGCCTGGGTCCTGGGATCGAGCCCTGCATCAGGCTCTCTGCTCAGCAGGGAGCCTGCTTCCTCCTCTCTCCCTGCCTGCCTCTCTGCCTACTTGTGATCTCTGTCAGCCAAATAAATAAATAAAATCTTTAAAAAAAAAAAATATATGTGCACAACTGAATATAGACTCTGGCATCAACTGACGGAAAAGAACTAATATTTTTAGTATTTATTCTTAAGCTTTAAGTGTATAACTAGTCTTGTCTTTTGTTGAGAAAATAAGTGTATGAGTTTAGTTTACAGAGCAGGTAAGGAAGTTCCAGTAAGCACATCAATGATTTATCATTTTAAAAGCATTATATATTATTTGGAGTTTATGTTTTGCTTCTGAGTATTTGACCCTTGAAATAACAACCTAGATTTCACTCAGCTTGACTCCAAATGATGTAATGAGATAGGAAAGTATGTCTAGATATACTCTGTGTGGTACTGGCAATCATGCATATTCAACAAGATAATAACATAATGATATCCATTCTCTAAGGAATACAAAGTGCTTTGTGGAAATTATTTTTTAATCTTCTTTATCTCTTCTGAGTCAAAGTGCGTGGGAGACAGTCATAGTCCCACTATAAAAAACAGAGGCATATATGATTCGAAGATTGCCTTCAGAAGCTCAGCCTCACTTTAAATCAAATTGTGTTACTTAATACAAAACCATAAGACCCATTTTTAAAGTATCGTATTCTATCGCAGACATAATTATGAATAAGAACTAATGATGCAAAGGGTGTTGTTAGTTTGGACTCTCCTTGTATTCTTTTTGGTTTTGGGATCTAAAATTCAGTGTAAAATTAACATTGCCAGCTTCCTTCCATTTTATTCTTGTCTGGTTGTTCTTCAGGCCTGCTCCACTGCACTGGTCCTGGGGTGCAGTTACCCTCAAATAACCTTCAAATAACCTCCTTTATTAGGTCACCTATTTCTTGAATTTAGTGTCTTCCATTTTCTTAGTTTATTCCCTCATTATGCTGGACCACATTCTTTAGTAGTTTCCTGAGAAAGAACGAGAGGTACAATTTTGAACTTTTCACATCTATTCTTAATTTATTGTTTAGCTATGTTAGAGAGTTCTAGGTTAGAGGTAACTCTGAATTTTTGAAGGTGCTATTTTCAGTACTTTTTTAAAAAGATTTTATTTATTTAGGGGCACCTGGGTGGCTTAGTGGGTTAAAGCCTCTGCCTTCGGCTCAGGTCACGATCCCAGAGTCCTGGGATCGAGCCCCACATTGGGCTCTCTGCTCAGCAGGGAACCTGCTTCTCTTCCTCTCTCTCTGTCTGCCTCTCTGCCTACTTGTGATCTCTGTCTGTCAAATAAATAAATAAATAAATTTTTTAAAGATTTTATTTATTTGACAGAAAGCACAGGTGGGGGGGTGCAGCAGGCGGAGGGAGAGGGAGAAGCAGGCTCCCCACTGAGCAAGAAGCCAGATCCGGGGCTCAGTTCAGGCCTCTGGGATCATGACCTGAGCCGAAGGCAGATGCTTAACTAACAGCCACCCAGGCCCCCCTTCAGTATTATTTTTTAAGTCCAGTGCCAACTAAGATATCTGGTCCTTAGTATGTGATGAGCTTTTAGGAAGCTTTTAGGGCCATCATTATTTTCCCCCATGTTTTGGGTGTTTTTTAACCTCCCCATAGTGAGCTTATCATGCATCTTTTCCAGTTCATTGCACTGGGTATTGAGTGGGCTTCTACCGCCTGGAGACTCATCTTCAGTTCTGGGAAATTTTCTTAAACTATCATTTTCCCACCTCCTTTTTCATTGTTTTGTTTTCTGGTTTTTGTTTTTAATTTTAAAAGGCAATAAATATGTTGGGTCTCTGTTGTTCCTGTCTTACCTTTTCTCCATTTTCCAATTATCTGTTTTTCTACTTTCTGAGGGGTTTACTCAGTTTGTCCTTTCGACGCTTCTATTACATTTTCATTTCCATCCTTTCTTAAAATTTACACCAGCTCTTTTCTAAAGGATGGGTACATTCACACACACATATACACGTATTTATATGTTTCATGGATATGATCCTTCTTTTCTCTCTCTCTGAAGACATTAAATATAATTTGATTTTAGAGTTTCTTGAGCTTCTGTTATTGCCTCTGTTTCCTCAGATTCACTTTTCTGTTTGCTGGTTTGTTTGGATCTCGGTCTTTCATTAGAGGCTCTTCTCAAATTTGTAGTGATTCTTGGTTCTTAGTTCATATTTAATTTTTTTAAAGATTTTATTTATTTGTTTGACAAAGAGAGGGTACAAGCAGGGGGAGCAAAAGGGAGAAGGAGAAACAGGTTCCCGCTGAGCAGAGAGCTCGACGTGGGGCTCGGTCCCAGGACCCTAGGATCATGACCTGAGCCGAAGGCAGGCACTTAACCAACTAGCCACTTAGGTGCCCCTCTTTGTTCATATTTAAAGGGGAGGCTCCAAAATCCAGTACTTGGAAGCTCGTTCTGTGTCCATAGCTTGTGGGACACTTGCCAAGTGGTAGGCATCGCAGTGGATGATCAGAAGGGAGCCTGGCCGTTTTGTTGGGAGTGTCAAGGTATCAGTATCTCTCAGGTCTCTTCTAGGTTAGATCTTCCCCTGAACTGGGGGGCCGTCACCTGACTTCATGGGTCAGGAAAGGGAGCATAGGGGTCTGGCAGTTCCTTGTACAGATTTCTAAGCACTCCCATCTTTAGTCCTATTCCACAGTTTTGCCTTCAAAGATACCTGATCCCCTCAATTCTTGATCTTTTCTAGGATCTGGGAAAAATGTTTCTCAATCATGGTTTGAGTCTTAGTGGTACTGAGGCAAGTAACTGCAGCAGATCGGTGCTGATAATGTTATTCACATTTCTTAGTTATTCAGGTGGAGTTCCCGCAATTTTCTTTTCAGTTTTCTTTATTAGAGATGTATATTTTAGAAAAGTACAATGTTCTTCTTTTAACAATTTAAAAGTAAAATGTATAAAGAAAAAGTTCATTCCCTGGTTAGTGTCCCTCTGTTCCTGTCCCCTGAGTAACTTGTAGTAACTGACAGTTGTTAATAATCTGTTACGCTGTCACTTCCATACAGACATATACAAAGGTGTTTTATTGCTTGAAATGAAAGCGAATTCATACTTTACACATTCTGTGACTTGCTTTTGTCATTCAGTATATCATAAACATCCTTCCAGGTTAATAGAAATAATGCCATCCTACTCTTTTTAATAACCAAATGTTATTTCATAGTAAGATTATATCAGAATCTGTTAAACCATTCCAAAGTTGTTTCCATGGGGGAGGTGTTTTTCTGTATTTGTCTTTTACTATGTCAAACAGTGCTCTACCGTATATCCTTTTATCCTCACGTGCTTTTGTTTCTTCTTCACCTCCTTCTCAAATCTTGAAATTTCACTTTGATTCACTCTTTGCTTAAAGTACTCCCCCTAGCATTTTCCTCCAGTAGGATACCTGGTGTTGCCTGTTCAAAAGTATCTTCGGTCATCTCCCAGATAGGTCAGGCTGTTAGAGACCCCTGAGCAGAGGCCTATCAGGCGGTAGTGGATGGCCCAGCACTTTTTCCTTCTTGGGCTGGGCATCGCAGCCGCTGGTGGACTGTCAGCTCTCAGCCGATAGGTTCCTCTGACTGTTGTACGTAGCCGCCGCTCACCAGCTGCAGGTATGGGGGCAGCTCAGCCCATCACTGCAGCTCCCCGCATGCGGCTCCATCTCTTCCACTCTCTGGGCTCCTCACAATGCAGTGAAACCTAGGTCTTTGCCCTAGGCTTGAAGAAAAATCTAGTCTTCCCTGCCATCAGTTCCTTGGTTCTTCCCTTGTTTGAGAGAGTATAGCCTGCCTGGCTTTCTCCCTGGGGATTTCTAAAGAACTTGGGATCTCAGATGGACCAGGCCCTCCCCTGCACATCTGCCTTGTTCTAGTGTCCCTCCATGGAGGAAATCAGACCAGAGATGAGGTCAGGAGTTATGTGCTCTGATTATCATCTTCCCAGAATCTCTTCATCTCTGTTACCTTTTTTTTTTTTTAATGTTTCATATATTTTCAGCATTATTCGAGGACATTCTGTTTCCTGCTGTTTCTTATAACAGTATCTGTAGCATTCCCCTGGTGTGTTACATATCAAAATGGATACTGACCCTGCCCTCTAGGTTTCTCATGTCCTGGGAGATAAGGCTATTGAAAGTGAGTCCTGGCACTGATAGCAAAAAAATATTAACTGAGATTCTTAAACAGTACATCAAAGTAGTCACATGGAAAAGACTATACTTTGTATAGTCTTTGTAAGAGAAAAGACTAACTTTGTATAGTCTTTGTAAGAGAAGGGACTTTTCCCCATCTCTCTCAGTCGTTTAGTGAATGTGTAACCTTTATCACCTGGCATGGAAACCCAGGAAAATGTTGAATGTGTCTCCTAAAATCTGCATAATTAGGGCGCCTGGATGGCTCAGTTGGTTAAGCGTCTGCCTTCCACTCAGGTCATGATCCCGGGGTCCTGGGACTGAGCCCTGCATCAGGCTCCCTGTTCCACTGGGAGCCTGCTTCTCCCTCTCCCTCTGCCTGCCTCTCCCCCTGCTTGTGCTCTCTCTCTCTCTGTCACATATATAAATAGAATCTTTTTTTAAAAAAATTTTAAAAAGAGGGGTGCTTGCGTGGCTCAGTCCTTCCTTTGGGTGTCTGCTTTCAGCTCAGGTCTTGATCCCAGAGTCCTGGGATCAAGCCCCACGTAGGGTTCCTTGCTCGGTGGGAAGCCTGCTTCTCCCTCTCCCTTTCCCACTCCCCCTGCTTGTATTCCCTCTCTCGCTGTCTCTCTTTGAATACATAAATAATAATAAAAATAAAATCTGCCTAATTGGTTCTTAAGTAGAATTCTGGAACATAATCTTTTCATAAATTAAGGACTGGTTATATATGAATATTTTGTGATGTGTTACACTTTTGGTTCTATTTTTATGATTATAATTTCCTACTTCCCTCTCAGCAGTTTTCCTGATTAAGGATATTTTAATAGATGGCCCCTTTCAAAACCATTTTTTTTTAAGATTTTATTTATTTATTCCAGAGAGAGGGAGAGAGAGAGAGCATACAGAGGGAGAGGGAGAAGCAGGACTCAATCCCAGAACCCTGGGATCATGACCTGAGCCGAAGGCAGATGGTTAACTGACTAAGCCACCCAGGAACCCCTTTCAAAACCATTCTAAGAAGCTTTTGTAATAGTGATTTAATCTGTTATTTCATTTGTTACTTTGGGAGAAATCACAGGGAATGGTCTAGTGCTTTGACCATCAGAGGATATTAGTGGGGATGGAATGGTCGTTCAGGAAAAAGACAGTGTAAAGGTGACTTGGGAAATGACTTTTTTCTGCCCATGCTTTTTAAGATGATGTTGCTTATCTTAGTTTTCTGTTCACTTTTTAAGGGTCTGATGGATCTGTGCAGGATAATTTTAAATGCCAGTGTAATTATCTTCTTTTTTTCCCCTTCAGCATTGCTATGGCAACAAAAGAAAATATGACTTCCCAGAGAGGAATGTTGAAGTCGATTCAGAGCAAAATGAATACTTTGGCCAGTATCCTTTTTGAAAGTTTGAAATCTCTAGTTCTTGGTGGGGGGGAGGTGTCTATGCTTTTTTTTTTTTTTTTTTTTTTTTTTTTTTGGTCATGTTGCCATCATCAATAGCATTTGAGGCCATTATTACATAATATGAATATGCCTTGCATTCCTACTTTATAGAAATTGATACTATTTGGTGCCATTTGTAAAAGATTGTACACTAGAAGTCTGATATTAATAGATTTAGAAAAAATTATCAATGTGAATTTTCAAATTATTCACAAAATTATTTTACATTTTAAAAGCTCTTGAATCCATGTTAGAATGCCACAATATATATTATTCTTACCTCAACATTGTAAATGACATGCTTTTTCTTCTTTTTCCAGTTTGGAGAATTAAGTCAGTGGCAGATGCTTAGAAGGAGAAGGAAGGAGACAGACAGCCATAACATGTTGTAGATGAGTGTAACTGCCAGTATTTTCATGTGACTCTTCATGCGCAAGCTCAGTGCTTAGATAGTTTATTGTGACCTCTACTTCTTAATTCTTGAGTTTCCTGGCTTGAATTAGGATTACTAATACTTCCATGAAAGCCAGTGGAGAAACTTGTAAGCCTGCTACTCTGAAACATTTTGTTTACTCTCTGAGAAGTCAAGCCTTTTGGAGAAGAAAAGTTTTCTTTCCCAATTATGAAGGGAGGAAGGACCCATAATTTTCAAAAGTTGAGTATCTTCTGGTCCTGATAATTTAAAATCACATTTAGTTTGATACTTATTTGCCTAGGGAGTATCCTGAAGTGTATTGGTATTTTCCAGTTTTTTGTGAATTTTGTTCCTCTTTTGTTATCCTAAGTAGAAACCAGACATCCACAATCGTGTCTGTTTTATGTAGGGCTGTACAGTTTACAGAGTACTGCTGTATACATTGTATCATCAAGTTATAATTTACAGAAGTTATAAGTTACAGAAGATTGCATATTCAAAAAAGTCAAATAAAATGGGTTTTAGGACTCCATAGTCCTAAAACGGAAACCTAATTTAGACTGACTTAAGGAGGGAAAGGAGGTAATTAATTTGTTTATATTTATCTCAAATTCACGGGTAGAATTCAGCTTAAGGCATAGCTCAATTAAGGAGCTCAGATTTTATTATTAATCTACCATTCCTCTCCCTTTTCCGCCTATCTACTCCATCTCTTATCTTTCCTTGTGTGGTTGGCCTCATTCTCAGGTTTTCTCCTCATGGTGACAGAGATGGCTATAAGAGTCATCTTCTACTAGTTCAGAAATCCCCATGGAATGGTGGGGAGGGGGAGTTCTTTTCTAACAGCAATGATAAAAGTCCCCAGAGGACTGTAGTTGCCCGAGCTAGAGTCACTGTAAATATTCTTTCTGGCCAATCCTGAGTTTGTACATATACCTGATGGCAGAGGACAGAGTCAGCCCACACTATTACATGAACTAGAAACTAGATTACTATAGGAGAAAGGGGAGGGGGGCTCCGTAAAGGTAAACCAGACAGAAGTGTGCCCATTAGAAACATTTCCTAATGCCAAAAGTTTGCGTACTCTAAGGGGATTGTTCATCCTTTTACTAAGCAAAAAAAGATTAAACATTTGCTCTGTATGAGATTCGTACCTTGTAAAAGTTTCTGCCTATTATTTCATGCTTCCTGTTGTATATTTTAAAAGTTATTTCTGCATTTTTTTTCATTATTTCAAAAAGCACATTAACACTTAACAGTATATAAAGCTCTATTCTAGATAGAAAGGGAAATTCAAGATTACTAGAAGACCTGGTCCTAAACATAGAATACGTAGAATGTGTAAGTACAGGAATATGGTCCCTGCTGAGTAGTTTAATTACAGGAAAATGCAGTACGGACTCGCAGGGTGGAGGTGTTATTCCAGCTCGCTAGAGTTGTAGGTGCTTTTTGTTGGTGGTTTTTCTGACTTTGCTGGGATCCCTCTGTTAAAGAGGGCATACCTGCAGGTATGTTGTTGGAAATGCCAAGCAGTATAGGAAGCGCAAGCGTTTGCTCTGGTCTGCAGCATACAAGCTAGAGTATGAAGACAGTTTTAAATACTAAGTAAAATGTAGTTGTGACTGTTTTTAAACTTCTAAAATTGGAAATTTGCCATCTTTTTTTAATGTTTCCCACGTAGGACAGCTAGAGCAGTGTAACCCACTTTCCTACCGTATCCTACCTACTGCTGCAAAGTAAATTTAAAAATTTCAATAATTCACCAGCGACTGATTTATTCAGGCCCTAGATTTGGTTCCCATCAATTTACCGATTCTAAGGGGGTTATCACCCCGTGAGGGGAGGATCAGTTACTTCTTCAAAACTCTTCTGGCCAAACTTCCTACTCTCCTGAGAGAAGGGGTTTAGAGAGAGATGAAGAGGGGGAGAGGGGAAAAGGGAAGAGGGGAGTGGGGGTGGGGAATAGGCCTGCAGTAGCAGCAGCAGTTGCCCGTACCTGTGCCTCCCTGTCCTACACACTGGCTCCCACCCTGACCTGAAGCCTGGTAGTAATCCCTCAGTTTGTTTGGGACCTTGAGCAGCAGGACACCCCCAGCTAGGACATGTGTTCTTTTTTTAAGGGCTCCCTCAGTGTAATTTTCTTCCCCTGTGTTTCTTCTCATCATTTATTGTTTCTGGACCACACTGATCTCTATTTTTGTGACTCCTGTGACTTTTCACTAAAGAAGCTTCTTCAAATATGACCTTAATAAAGATTTCCCAAAGATCGTTTTCCTGCTGTGAACAGCCTGATCCAGCGGATCAATCTTAGGAAGCGGCGAGACTCCCTCATCCTGGGCGGAGTCATTGGTGTCTGTACCATTCTGTTGCTGCTGTATGCTTTCCATTGATGGAACGCCTCTGGGGACTCTTGGCGGCCTCCACTTTCACACCCTGATCTGGAATAAAGAAACATAGGAAGGAGAAGTTGATTGTCCTGATGATTAGCCTGACCAGCAGGAGTAATTCAGGACTGACAGCGGTGGACTCTGTGACGCGGTCAGGGTGAGCTGAAGCCACAGTTTCTCTGTGCTATCTTTTCTAACACACATTTCCTTCTGTTATGAGTTTAAAAAAAAAAAAAAAAAGGTGTCAGTTGCTTTTGTCTTCCCAGGAGGTAAGTAAACCAATCTGAAGCAGAGTTTCTGTGCTTCAGTAATAGTATGGAAGGCTGATGACAAGCCAGGTCTTACAGCTGGACTCCAGAAAACCAGGTTTCTCTGTATCCAAAGACTGCTTTCCTTTTAGCCCCCAGACTGGGTTGTGAATAAAAATAGTTCTTGTGCTTTTATTTTACACTCATGATGAGAAACCACAAGTCATTTCCTGATAAGCTGTACTATAAATTTCTACTCTGTGTCCCTGTTTTGGTATTCAAGGAAAATTACATTTTTCACAGATTCTTTGAGATGCCAACAGGTCAACTTCAACACAGTTGCGGTTGTCTGAAACAGAAGACAAACACTGCAAAAAACCTTTTTTTTTCCTTCTTTTTGTAAATTGTATGCACACTGGGGTTGACTATTTTACTGGAAAAGCATCAAGAATAACAGGCTTTTTTGTCAGTCATTGTTTTGATTTTTTGTTTATTTCTTTCATTGTATTAATATTTGCTACTACAAGTCAATGAAATTCCAGTTCTACCGTGATAAAAGTAACTAATAGCCAGTGTCTGTCATTGCCCTCACCAGTTCCTCAGAGTGAGCGGACTGCTCAGTTTTCAACTGATCTATTCAACAAGCTTCATGTAAAAAGACATTGACTGAGGGGTCACCATCCAGATGATTCCATTTGTATATGCTCCGTGGTCTAGGAGCAAAAGTTTGAGAACTGCTGCCTGATGTACTAGGAATTCTGGGTTTTATGAAAACCTGTTCATTCCAAATCTGTTAAGATTTCCCAAACATCCAGAGGACGGTGTTACTGTTAAAGGGGCATGTAACAGAGTCTGTCTCCGTCTGCACCTGTCTTCTACTACCATCCCTGGACAGTGAGAAAATTTTTAAAGTACCCACCAGAATTCTTTTCAGGTTTAACCATTTCTCCATTTCTGTAAATGTATGACTTGTCTAACTGAACTACCACAGATCGCTTGAAGACTTCAGCATCTGCACTCCTCACCAAGAAAGTTGCTCCTCACCATTGGAATTGACTCTGGTGTTTATAGTATTGGCTTCAGACTGTGCCACAGGGAATAAAAGGATATAGAGTGTAGTTCTTAACTGCATCACAGTGCGCGGGTGAGGACATTCAGGTAAACTGAATCACAGGCTGATGGTTATGCTAACCCCTGGTCTGGTACAGAAACAAAGGTTTTTCCTTCTGGTGTCAAAGTTTTATTATGTCCTGGGTATGAAAGGCATTTGATTTTTTTTTTTTTTTTTAACTACGGGGTTTATTTTTCTAAATATGGGTTGATCGATCAGTTACTTGATTGGGGATGCCCTTAAAAGAAAGTCTGAGTTTTCCCAACATGAACCTTAAAGGATCAGAGAAGTTCATTTATTAAATTCTCTGTTGAGAGAACAAAACTTCTCTCCCCTGACACTTTATTATTATCTTTGATTTTTCAAAGGGCCTTGATTGGTGGTTGTGCCTCAGCTAGAATTTATTGGGACTTTCATTGCTATATGGTTGGCATTTATAAAATCTGAAGTATCATAAATAAAGTTATTTATTTAATTATACTACCAGTCTTTTTTACTGGTCTGATTATTTGGTACATTCATTAAAGCTGATTATATGAGGGTAAACCGAGGGCCTGAGCTGACCTAGCTTGCTGCACTAAGCAAACATGTACTTTTGATGGGTGATGAGCCTCTCAGTTAGGGTTATGCTTAAATGAAGTAATAGAATTATGTTGGTTATTTTCGTTTTGAAAATAAACTGGTTCTTCCAAGGAAGTTGAAAAAGCTTGGTGTAAATGTTGGTGTCAGGTAGGTCTGTCTGACTAACCGCCCGGTGCTGTAGCCCATAGTGAGGTGACCCAGGGCAAGTATAGATAGCTAGGATCCTCTCCTCTTACAGTTCTTTCATTCGCAGAAACAAGCCCTGGGATAAGGAAATAAAAGTATGCCATGTCATTTACAAGAAGGAGATTTGAATCCCATGATGGCTGATTTGAATTCTTTCAGTTTCATGCCATTCAAGTTTTTTTTTAACCATCTTAGTTTTCTCCCATTTTCTTCTGCCCTTACAGACCTGCTGCTAGGCTCAGGAGCCAACTGTAAGTTGCTTGTTAGAGCTGGGAGGTCAGAAGGAAGTTGCCTCTTAGGGGAAATTATTCTCCCTCGGCCATTGTCTTATGTAATAATGGATCTTTCCTTTGGGATCATTTTAGTAGCCATTCAGAACTTTCCTTTTCACTAAGAAGTATGAAAAACCATGGCAACATAAAGGACAAAATTCCCAAAAGTGTACTTCTGAGATTTTGTTTTAATGTGTGCTGATAACTTTAGTAAAAAATGTTTAATTAACTACTAAATTCAAACCCAGATTTCCAAGTGCTTCCATTGATCTGTCCTGGCTCTCTCTATATTCTTCTTAGTGTTTTTAAGGATGCTGAAGGATTCCCTGGAACCTGCATTGCTCACTCTTTATTTTCCTAGTGTTAGAAAAGGGCTTTCCTTCTCCACTATTCCTCTCTCCTTTGTACCAAACTTGTATAGAGAATACCTTTTTCCCTACTGTGGATCAGGCATTGGAAGTAAAATCCTAAGAACTAATACAAGTGAAGAGAGGAGACATCACGCGGGCACTTTTTATACCTGAAACCAAATAATACTTACTTTAATTCTTTCCTACTGGATGCTGAACACATCTGACTAGGAAATTGTACTCACTGAGCCTTTTGATGTCATGACTTTTGGCCTCTCTCAACGGAGACCCCTTGGACTTGCATTCCCACCATTGATCTGCTATTTCACTTTAATAATCTCAACCTGATGAAAAGGACTTCAAAGAACTGGACTAACCTTTTTTTGGTTTTCTCATACCTCACGTTTGATCATTAGCCAGATACGATACCTTAGAAATTGACGCAGTTCTCTAACTTGCCGTGGAGGATAAATGGCCATGTCTGGGATGACACTAAAGTCTGTGGCAAATGTCCCTAAAGCACAAACGGATTCCACTCAGAAAAGTGAACCTATTGCGCTCCATTCTCCTTTCGGGTCAGAGGTTGTTTAGCGGGGTCTCTGTTCAGATGCAAAGCTTTTTATCGTGGTCTTTAGAAACCAAGCTTGTCTTTCTTTTATAAACCTGCATACCCTTAAGCTTCTCCGGGAAAAGAAAATAAGGAGGGACTAAGTGACTAAAGGACGTTTATTGGATAAAAAGCTGAGACAAAGCTGAGCCATGTCTTGAAGATCTTTCTCATTTTCTTTGTACCCAACTCTCACTTTAGTATAAGAGTATTTGCATCTGTTCCCATCCTGTTAGCTCTTAGAGAGGGAGGGAAATCAATTCCAGTCACACTTTACCATGATGAAAGATGTTTCCTCATGAAAAATGCCAATACAGATTTTAAAAAATCTATTCCAAATGCACTTTCTAATTTTTTTGCTTTTAAAATGGCTTCTTGGAACCAAATTTATTGTATTTGTACTTAATTTTTGTTCTCATCTAGATGTGCATTTTCTGATTGTATAGAAGAAGCTTTGTTATGTAATTTAATAATAAATTAGAAATCTAAATGGTTGTGCCTATGGTTGTTTGATTTGAAATGGTACCATCGAGGCAGTTTGCGATGGTAATTATGAAATCTTTGGTATCGATAAGTATTCCTCATGATGTCCTAAAACCCAGAGTAAAACAGTACAGGTACTGAAAAGCTGCCCATCACCTATTGTTCAAAACCATCGTATGAATATTCCACTGATAACTTAGCCCTAGAAATGAAGGACAATCTTTTCTCAAAATGAAACTTGAGAAGGTATGATGGGAATGTAAAATTGTAGAATTTAACAAGAGAAATGGGTTTTTACCCTCCCTAAATAATGACTTTTTATCCTACAGGCCAGAACTTGATTCTTCACCACACCAGAGAATTTGAAAATCCCTCATGTTCCATTACCTCTCCAAATGTCCTTATTCTTGTTTTCTACTTCCTTTTTTTTTTTTTTAAGATTTTGTTTATTTTTTTGACAGACAGAGATCACAAGTAGGCAGAGAGGCAGGCAGAGAGAGAAGAAGGGAAGCAGGTTCCCCACTGAGCAGGGAGCCCGATGCGGGGCTTGATCCCAGGACCCTGGAATCATGACCCAAGCAGAGGCTATAACCCACTGAGCCACCCAGGCGCCCCCTCTGCTTCCTTTTTTAAAATAAAAATATAATTGAAATAAAAATGCATGCACCATAAAATCCACCCTTTTAAAGTGTACCAAAGGGTGTTAGTTGTGCAACTAGCACCACTAACCTCAAACCATTTTCATCACCCCAAAAAGCAGCACTGTCCCCATTAGCAGTGACTCCCCGCCCGCATCTCTGGCCTTTTTATTTATTTATTTTTTTAAGGTTGATTGATTGATTGATTGATTGATTGATTTGACAGAGATCACAAGTAGGCAGAAAGGCAGGCAGAGAGAGAGGAGGAAGCAGGCTCCCTGCCGAGCAGAGAGCCCGATGCAGGACCCTGAGATCATGACCCGAGCCGAAGGTAGAGGCTTTAACCCACTGAGCCACCCAGGCGCCCCATCTCTGGCCTTTTTATCCGACCAGACTGTTATTGCTTTGGCCACCCCAGTTCTCCCCCACTCATCCATTCAAACGGTTTCCAAAGTACCCACTTCTTTTTTGTTGTTTGTTTTTAAGATTTTACTTATCTATTTGACAGAGAGATCACAAGTAAGCAGAGCAGTAGGCAGAGAAGAGAGGGGGAAGCAGGCTCCCCGCTAAGCAGAAAGCCCGATGGGGGACTCGATCCCAGGACCCTGAGACCGTGACCTGAGCTGAAGGCAGAGGCTTAACCCACCCAGCCACCCAGGCACCCCCCCCCCACTTCTTTCTTGAGATCCTGACCTTCTTTTGGCTACAAACCTGTGCCCAACCCTGTGTGTGTGCACCTCCAAGTAGAGCTACATAAAATCCAGCACCACTCTTAGGTTAGCCATCCCTCTTATAGATAAGGGGACAAGCCTAGAAGGATTCAGTAATTTGCTCAAAATCAGAGTGAACAATAAAGCAAGGATTTGAATCTTGAGGGCTTTTTGATGCCAAATACTGTGCTAGTTCCTTAAGATATAGTTTAACTTGTGCTGCATGATTATGAGAGGAGTTAGGAAAGAACCAACAATTTGGCCTGGTTTTAAAAGTGGTACATTTAAATCTCATTTAAAGTCCTGCAGCTTGATTATTTTCAAGGAATATGAACTAGTGGCTGTGAATGCTTAGTAAAGTTTTCCTTTGTAAATCACTTCCTTTACGAGAAGTAATGTAATGCATTGAGGTTGTCTGGGGGGAAAAAAGGGGGGGGGGTTTAGTGGCCCTAATTGGACCAAACTTCCTGTTCAACTCTTCCTACTTTCTAGTTTAGAACTTCACAGGTCTTCCTAGAGACGGCCGACTATGGCAGTGATGTGCTGCATTTTCCTTCTGGGTGGAGTGGCTTTGATGGGCCGCCACTCCTATAGAACCTGCCCTCTCCTTGGGAAAGGATCTGAGACCCTGTCCCAGCATGCCTTGTCTGATGGCAGGGATGCCTAGAATTAAAAAAAAAAAAAAAAAAAAAAAGCTGGCTGGAGAATCTCACTGAAGACGTTTATTATCAGGACATTTTCTCTTGTTTCTCTACAGCAAAAGCCAGGAGAAAAGTATATTCCCCTCCTGAAGATATAGATTTGCCGACTGAACTGGAACAGAGGGAACAGAGAGGAAAGCACTTTGGCCTGATGCCTTGGGCTCTGCTTGGCTAAGATTCCCCACCTTGGCAGACCTTCTCAGCTTGCAGAGCTCTTTATTACTAACTCTCTGAAAAGACTTAAAAGCTAAGAAGATCAGGTGCTGAAAATCTGCTTAGAGGAATCCCAGAGATCACTTGACAGTGTTCTGCTGCTCTCATCAAATTATCTAATTTGTTACCCCGACCTGTGGTATTCAGTTTCCCTCCTTTGGGATACAAAGCTCTTAGGAAACCGTCACTTTCTCTTAATTAGTGCATTTCTTTTAGATATTCTCAAGCATCCAATTAGTTCATGCTTTTGCTGGTGAAATTGCTTACAGCTTGAGGGAGAGAAGGCAAATATGATTGGTTACTACTTTTAAATCACTGCTGGAAAAGTATGGTTTAAACATAATCATTTCCCCCAAAGTGACTATCTCTAAATGAGTGTGGCACGTAATTCATAGGATTCTCCCGGATGTACGTGCACTCATGGATAATGTGCTAAGAATATGGCATTTGTGTTTTTCACTCTGGAATAAGTCCTCAGTCCCCACCTTGTCCTCTCCTGTCCCCTGTTGCATATCCCACGAGCTGGGGCCATGTTGTTCATCACTAGCTGCGTGTGCCGGTCCTGAGCTGGGTGTCCTGCCTCTCATCTAACCCCTCAACGTGCTCTGCACACAGCTGCCTAGTTCATGTTCCTGAACAACTGCCAACCTCTTGTCGCTCTGTTCCAGAATAGCTGGCAGCTCCCTATTATGTTTGCCAGTGTGGTGCGTGGTGGCCAGTGCGGCGACTGCATAGCCAGGGCCACGCAGGGAGGGAGCCCGCTCGGCCACCAGAGCCCCCCCCAACCCCAACAACCATCAGCTGCCCTCGTGAGCTGCACACTGCAGGGCTGCCTAGTGCACGAGGAAGAGCAGATGTCCTGTATTCTGCCGCTGGATC
This sequence comes from Mellivora capensis, assembly GCA_004024625.1. Lineage (NCBI taxonomy): Eukaryota > Metazoa > Chordata > Mammalia > Carnivora > Mustelidae > Mellivora > Mellivora capensis. The sequence goes on from PISX010000180.1 coordinate 19,159, forward strand.
AGACCCTTCTGAGCCACGGGCAGAGTCACTACACCGCTCTCGGCTCAGCTCGCTTATCTGCAAAATGGACTCTCAGCAACTTGATGCAGTTGTAAAGATTGAATCAAGCAAAAGAGAACAAGGGTATAAAATTTCTCAGAATGTTCTTCAGAAATAATGGTGGGGGTGGGGGCAGTTTTCCACTAGACCTCAAGTCTCTGGGGGCCGGGGCAGTGTTCTGTTCTTAACATCATGTGCATGAACTTTATGCAGAAACTGTCACGCAACTCTTCTAAATTCAGTGAAATCTGACTCAGAGCCCCATCGTCCAGGGTTTAGGGAAAAAAAGAAACGGAAGGAAAGGAAAAAGGAAAGAAAGGAGGGAAGAAAGAAAGAAAAAAGGCAAAGAAAAGGAAAGAAGAAATGAAAGAAAAAAAGAAGGAAATAATCTTGGTCATAATTGAATCACTTCTTTGCCTCTGGGTTGTGCAAAGCTTCCAAGAGTCTTCCAGTGTCTAGAACGTTGGGGGCAGGCACTCTGATTCACACTGAGTCCCACTGATACATTCACTATCTGAGACCACAGAGTCCTTGAAGCCACCGGCCACTCTGCCTCCATGTCACCTTTGGGCACAGGGATCTTTGCCAAAGAGCTCCTGGGCCTGGGGCTCAGCCTCCCTGGTGCACCCCAAACCACACCTATTCCCCTGAGGTGGGAACACTGGCAGAGGGCCAGGCCCAGCTGATACCAGTGACCACCCCCCCACCTCCCACTCTGCCAGCGTGCTCCCACAGTTCCCTGGCTCTTCCCACCTTCCTCTTTCCCCACCCCTCCCAGGATGAGACGCCACTGTCCCGATGCAGACTGTCGAGGTCTCCTCTGAGGGGCTGGGGAGGTGAAAGGATGGGATGCTAACTTCCTCAGGTGCTCCTCCCCCCTTCCCCTCCACCCTGCTCCCCCCTGCCCCGGCCATAGCTTCAATACCCGGCACAAGGTAGGCATTAAATGCTTGTTGAGTAAATGGAAGAGGGAATTAAACAAAACAAAACAAAAAACACCACAAAGTTCTAACACAGATTTTCTGTGTCTAGAAGCCCAGCTCTCAGGGGTCGTCCTGCCCCATATCTTGTCTCCGCAGCTCCGAGCAAAGGCCTCCCAGAACACCCTGTGATTTGCCTGCTCCTGAGGGCTGGGGACTACAGAGTCGGAGTCCTTCCATGTCCCTCCCTCACGGGACATTTGGCAGTGTCTGGAGACATCCCTGGTTGTCACAACTGTGGCGGTTCATGGGTAGAGGCACGCACGGCACACAGGACAGCCACAGCGCCAGTGGGCAAAGAATCATCCAGCCCCGAGAGCCAGAACGCCCATGTTGAGAAACCCTGGCTCAAACTGAATTCATGTGAAAGTTGACAGCATCCCTCAGGGATGAAAATTACTCAGAGAGGTCCCCTTACTACCGATTCCTCCTCACTGCCCTTGACTGATTCCAACTGCTTATAAAGCGGAGCCGGCACACGTGATCTTCACCGCCCCTCGCCCTGCCTTTCCCTCCTGCTTCACCCCATCCCTTCCTCAGCCCCGCGGCATACACACTGGCATCGTCCCCAAGTGACTTGATGTGCCAAGGGCTTTGTAAATTTCCTCCTTTGGAATAAATGACCTCCTTTCCAAGCCTGCCTATGAAACATATCCTCCTTGTTTGAAAACCCCACCTGTGAGAAGTAACTAATGGGTATGGGGCTTCTTTTTGGGTTGAGGCACTGTTTCTAGAACTACATAGAGGTAGTGGGAGCACAAAGATGCTAGTGGGCTAAATGCCATTGAACTGTACACTTTAAAGTCATCTACGTTGGGGCGCCTGGGTGGCTCAGTCAGTTAAGCATCTGCCTTCTCAGGTCATGATCCCAGGGTCCTAGGATCGAGTCCCACATTGGGCTCCCTGCTCAGCGGGGACTGCCCCCTCTCCCTCTCATGCTCACTCTCTCCCCTCTCTCGCGCAAAAATAAATAAATACATCTTTTAAAAAGTGAACAATTGGGTCACCATAATCAAGACAGGAGACATATCCATCATTTCCTCAAAGTTTCCCTGTGCCCCTTGGTAAATCCCTCCCTCTAACCCTCCTCACCGCCTCATCCCCAAGCAACCACTGCTCTGCCCTCTGTCTCTATAGATTAGTTGACATCTTCTAAAGGTTTATATAAATGGCATCATACAATATGTATGTGGGCCCGGCTTCTTTCACTTAGCGTGACTATTTTGAGATGTATCCACGTTGTGTGTACTAATAGACGATTTCCTTTCTTCTTCCTGAATAGTATTCCGTTGTTTGAATGTAGCACAATGTGCTCGTCTACTTCGCTGCTGTTGGACTTTGGGGTTGTTCCCGGTTTGGGACCATCACAAATAAACCTGCTGTGGACTTTCACACACCCGTCTGCGCATGGGCCTGTATTTCCCTCTCTTAGGTAAATACCTAGGAGTGGACAGACTGGATCCATTGACCAGTCTGTGTTTAACTTTTTAAGAAATTATCAAGCTGATTTCCAAAGCGTACCATTTTTTTTAAAAGATTGTATTTATTTACCTGTCAGAAAGAGAGAGAGAGAGCACAAGCAGGAGGAGGAGCAGAGGGAGAAATGGGCTCTCTGCAGAGCAGGGAGCCTGATGCGGGCTCAATCCCAGGACCCTGGGATCATGATCTGAGCTGAAGGCAGACGCTTAACCGACTGAGCCACCCAGGCGCCCCCAAGGTGTACCATTGCATAATCTAGTCTATGAGAGTTCCACTTCATTCACATCCTCACTGACTTTTGGTATAATGTTACATTTTAGCCATTCTCACGGGTGTGTAGTCATGTCTTGTTGCAGTTTTAGTCTCCATTTCCTTAGTAACTAATGATGTTGAGCTCTTTCCAGTGTTTGTCACCTACATATCTCTCCTGGTGCAATGTCTGTCTAAATCTTTTGCCCACTTTTATGGGTTATTTTGTGTGCGGAATATCCAAGGTATTGGAGATGGTATGAGCTGCTGGCTCTGGGAAACAAAACGAGCAAACTGGAGGCCACGGTCGAGAAGGACTCTTCTTTTCTCACCCTGTAAATGCTGTCTCTTATAATTGTTTATAGTTTTTAAAAGGGAAATAGGCTGCTTAGAAAGATGTCAGTATTGAAAGCATGTTTTATAACGGATGGAGGGAGACTGCTCTGTTTAGCCAAGAGCAGTTCCGACACTCCGCATTGGTAGGAAACTGGAGCACTGAAGCCTTAATGGAACCGTGAGCTTTTTACACCGCTTCGTATTTAATCATTCATGGTGGCACACCAGGGGCAACACTGCTGCTGGGCCAGGACTCCTCTAAGACCCCATCAAGCAGGGCTTGGTATTTATGGTTTTGTTTTATTTTTTCATTAAAGATATTTTATTTATTTATTGGTCAGAGAGAGTGAGTATAAGCAGGGGGAGCAGCAGGCAGAGAGAGAGGAGGAAGCAGGCTCCCCGCTGAGCAGAGAACCCAATGTGGGCCTCCATCCCAGGACCCCGAAATCATGACCTGAGCCGAAGGCAGACGCTTAACCAACTGAGCCTCCCAGGCACCCCTGCTTTGTATTTATGTTTTAGTGAATATTGTCCCAGCTTGTTCATTTCCTCCCTCTTCCCTGCTGAAGCTGACTTACAGAAAGAAGACCAAAGGCTGGCGCTCCCGCCCTTGTCTGTGATAGATTTGGTAAGGTTTCCTTCCCACAGCCTGCTTCCCACTTCCAGCCCTGCTTCCCACCTGGGACATGACTTAGATTTGTAGGTGTTCTGATCCAGGGTAGGTGACTGCCTCGTCCAAGTTCATGTCCTTTTAAGAAAGGAGTGGTGAATTAATAAGAAGTGCTTTTTATTCTAAGACCTCTTTGTGACTCTGTTCTAGTCCTGCTCTTTGATCCAACCCACTAATTAGTCCATAAAAATTTCACATAAACCAAAATTCATCTCCTAGGCTGGCCTGGGCTCTATCAGATTAATATTTAACCCCAAGGAAGCATGGACATTTGCCTTAAAGAAGTTCTTGATTGTAGGGAAGGATCTACACTGTTGTCATTATTTGAATGTCATCGACATTTTATTCCTGCCTAAAACTCCCTGTATTCCTCTGTTGAAAACAGGAAATTCTTATGAATCAATTCACTGGTTCATTCATCATCTAGGGGTTTTTGTATTACTTTTTTCCTGACAAAAGAAATGTGTGTTTATTATGGAAATAAGGATCGAGTAGAAAAATTCAAAGAAAACAAAAATTCCCTGTTTCACCAACATTCCATGATAACAGCTAACACTTTAAATGGTTTTCATTTTTTAACATATCCAGATATTTACATGCATATATGTTTTCTAAAGTTGGGATCATGTGGTACATATTATCAGATTTTTTTCAGGGAATAGAGCATACACAGCTTCTATATCATTACATTTTCATATGAAGCACATTTTGCCATGGCTGCTCTGAATTTCATTATGCAGACACCCAACTCCTGATTGTTCAATTATACAAATACAGCCAACACCCCCATATTTCTTTAATTTATTATATTTCATTTATTTATTTTCGAGAGAGAGAGAGCACAAGCAGGGGAGAGGGGGAGAGGGAGAGGAAGAGAGAATTCCAAACACACTCCATGTCCAGCACAGAGCCCAATTGGGGGCTCAATCCCACGACCCTGAGGTCATGACCTAAGCTGAAATCAAGAGTTGGATAGCCAACTGACTAAGCCACCGAGGGGCCCCAACAATACCCTATTTTTTAACTCTAAAGTGGTTCAAATAATTGAGCAACACTTTTTTTTTTTTAAACTTTTTTTTTTTAAGATTTTATTTATTTATTTGACAGGCAGAGATCACAAGTAGGCAGAGAGGCAGGCAGAGAGAGAGGAGGAAGCAGGCTCCCTGCTGAGCAGAGAGCCTGATGCGGGGCTCGATCCCAGGACCCTGGGGTCATGACCTGAGCCGAAGACAGAGGCTTTAACCCACTGAGCCACCCAGGTGCCCCTTGATTTTTCTTTTTAAAAATCTTGAAAGAAGGAAACATTCTGCCATTCTTAAGACATCTGCAGCCTCTTGGCTTCTTTCTGTGTGTGTGTGTGTGTGTGTGTGTGTGTGTGTTTTGAATTGGATCTAATTGAGCTCTCCAATTCACATGAAGAATGTCCAGGCCGTTTCTCGTAGATATAAGAAAGAGGGATCCCAAGGAGAATGACGTCAGGGTAGAGAGAGTAGCGCTCACTCAATTAGAGTGATCCAGGAATAGTTTTCATGGAAGAAGGGCTGCAGAGAACTAAGTAACCTCCCCTGGAAGGTTCCTTTTAAAACTCTAAGTCTCGGGGCGCCTGAATGGCTCAGTCAGTTGAGCATCCAACTGTTGATTTGGGCTCAGGGCATGATCTCAGGATGATGGGATCAAGCCCTACTTTGGGCTCCACACTCAGCTGGGAGTCTGTTGGAGACTCTCCCTCTCTCTCCTTCTGCCCCTCCTCCCACTCGCTTGCTGTCTCAAAGGAATAAATACATCTTTTAAAAATAAATAAATAAAACTCTAAGTCTTGTGGTCACTGCCTGTTCTTTGGAACACTCCCCCTCCTATTTGTTGGTTCATTACCATGACCATTCTCAATCCTTGTTGCACACTGGAATCACTTGGAAAAGAGGAGTTTTAACACGATATATGTATATCTATATATATAGATAGAGACATAGATATAGATATAGATATATGCCAGATCTATCCCAGTTGGACTTGGGATGGAGCCCAGACATTGGAATTTTGTTTTCATCTCTCTAGATGATTCCAGCTTGCAGTCAAGACTGAGAACCTCTCTCTACTTTTATGGCTTTTTACTCCTTCAGTGAGACTTGAGTCGCTGCCCTTGGTGCTGAATCTCTTTAGGCCACAGGCTACTCTCAGGGAGTCCCCACTTCCCACTTGGCTCTGCCAAAATCATAAGCAGCTGTTTCAGAAACGCTGATGCTTGGAGGAAACAGTATCCCAGCTGGCTCTTGCTGATTAGGGTGAAAAGATCAGCATTTCACTACAGCTGCATCCACCTCCCTAGACAGCCAATTAGCCACAGAAACAGCAGGCACTGCCTAAAGGAGCTCTTTCAGGGCTGAGCTTTTAATCCACATTAGGTAGCTAAACAATACTATATTCACATCAGGCAAAGCCATCTTGCTTCAGGTTGCAGTATTTGCTTCCTGGAGAAAGGGGACCTCGCCTTAGAGCTGGAACTTGGTAGCACCTGGATAGATGGAGAAGAGGGGGGGTGTGCGTTGCATTCTGAGGACACAGATGGCAATGGAAGAGGGAAACTAGACCCAGAGTCAGAAGATGTGGGTTTGAATCTCCTCTCTACTTTTGTCTAGTTGCAGGACCGTGCAATTAATCCAACTAATTGTCAATTCCTTGTCTATAAAAAAGGATAAAGATGGGTGTCATAATTATGTCATAATTATGCACTAATTACTTGTCAGAGTTATGGGAGATACTGTTCATAAGCATAGCAACAAATCCAGGGGTGTGGGGCTGACCTGACAGAAGAGAGATTTTTGAGTTTGTACTAATGGTCAGAAACCAGGCTTCTTAGGCTTCCTCAGTCCCCGTTCCTGCTGATGTAGGGAAGGAGAGAATGAGCAGGGGGTGGTGGCTGGCAGCCATCTTCAACAATGGTAAAAGCACCTAAGGGGGAGAAATGTGAGATCTATTCTGTGTGGTGGTAGGGGACAGACAGCTGGAGCCCAGCAATCAGGAGCTTAACAAGCCCTTCAGGTGATTCTAATGCACACAAACGGCTAAGAACCACTGGTCTGGATATTTCTTTGTATGAATACCCACATTCTGTTTAGCCATCCTACTGTAGGTGAATAATTGTCAGTTTGGACCTATTACAAAATGGGCTGCTCTGAACGTTCTTGAACATGGGTTTTGGGACACATACATACACTTTTCTGTTGGTTAGGTATACGTAGGAGCAGGGCTATTAGATTACAGATTTATACATATATTTAGAATACTTACCTTTAGGATATACTGTCACGGTTTTCCAAAATGATTCTACCAGTTTCCATTCCCACCAACAATGTATGAATATTCCAGTTTCCACATCTTCGTCAACACTTGGCATTGTCACTCAGAATTTGCATATGATCCACAACTCCATTTGTGGGTATATGCCCCCAAAGAATTGCAATCAGGGGTCTCTAAGAGTTACATGGACACTGATGTTCATAGCATTATTCACAATAAGCAAAGGGTGGACGAAATCCAAGTATCTATTGATGGATGAACGGATCAACAAAATGTGGTATGTGTGTCCCGTGGAATACTGTTCAGCCCTAAAAAGGAAGGAAGTACTAACACCTGCGACAACATGGATGAACCTTGAGAACATTAGGCTAAGAGAAACCAGTGACAAGAAGACAAACACTGTTTGATTCTACATATTATATGAAGCATGTAGAGCGGTCAAATTCTCAGAGACAGAAAACAGAATAGAAAATATGTGGTTGCCAAGGGTCTCAGGGAGGGGGGGGGGCAACATGGAGTTAGGGTTTAACAGGTGCAGGGTTTGCATTTTGCAAGATGAAAGGAGTTCTGGAGATGGATGGTGATGGTTGCTGCAAAGATGTGTGAATGTATTCAACATGACTTATTGAACCATACATGTAAAGATGAGTATGAGGGATGCTTGCTAAAATTGGAATAAGGGAAGATGGGCATGTCCCCAGTGCAAGGATGACATGTAAATTTGTGAAGCATTCCATTTTTTTTCAAATGAGTAAGATGGTAAATTTCATGTTACATGTATTTTACCGCAATTAAAAATGAAGACTGAACACTGTGGGTTTAAAACTGAGGAGAGGGGGTGCCTGGGTGGCTCAGTGGGTTAGGCCGCTGCCTTTGGCTCAGGTCACGATCCCGGGTCCTGGGGTCAAGCCCCACATCGGGCTCTCTGCTCGGCAGGGAGCCTGCTTCCTCCTCTCTCTCTGCCTGCCTCTCTGCCTACTTGTGACCTCTGTCTGTCAAATAAATAAATAAAATCTTTGAAAAAAAAAAAAACTGAGGAGAGATTCTCTGCTGTCAGGGTTGAAGCCAAAGATGTCATTTTCATTCTGCAGTGCTCCTGGCTGGCTGTGTGTAATTACAGTAACTTGGGCATGTATAAACCTTTGGGTTCTCATCTGTAAAATGGGAAAACTAACTCCCCTTTAAAAGAGTTTGACACCCCTGTGACATGTACTCAAGTGAGTTTATGTGAAAGTTAAGTGGGCCATAGTAGATGTTTAGTAAATGTTAGTTGAGTGTGAAACTAGAGCTTCTGGGAGTGGGATGGAGGATCTTGTGATCTGTCCCTGGGTAGCTGGCATTAAGAAGGAGCCTGAAGGGCTTTTCTTGTTTTGTTTTGTTTTTTAATATTTTTTAAAAGATTTTATTTATTTATTTATTTATTTATTTATTTGACAGACAGAAAGAGAGAGATCACAAGTAGGCAGAGAGAGGTGGGGGAAGCAGGCTCCCCGCTGAGCAGAGAACCCAATGTGGGGCTGGATCCCAGGACCCTGAGGTCATGACCGGAGCTGAAGGCAGAAGCTTACCCCACTGAGTCACCCAGGTGCACCCCCCCTTTTTTTTAAAGGTAAAATCTTTGAAGAGAGAGAGCGAGCACAAGCAGGGGGAGTGGCAGGCAGAGGGAAAAGCAGGTTCCCTGCTGAGCAAGAAGCTCAATACAGGACTCGATCCTAAGACCCTGGGATCATGACCTGAGCTGAAGGCAGACATTTAACCAACTGGGCCACCCAGGCATCCCCAGGAGACTAACGTTTTTAGTGAAAATGAAAATCTGCAGTTTGCTATTTAACTCCTCTGTGTGCTCTACTAACCATCTGTAAAGGGGGTGACTTCTTCAGGTCTGTTCTCTCCAAACACAGGCTCATGTCTCCAGATGGAGGGTTTTCTTAATTTCTGCTGAATTCCTTCTCTGAGGCAGGAAAAGTCTCAAGGGAGGTGGTTTTCCTTCCTGCAGGACCAACTATCCCCCTGAGAATGAGCCTCCAGGGTTCAACTTCCCCCAACCATACTCCCCCACCTCCCCAAACCCCTGATCTGCCCTGGGGAGATCCCCCTGAGCAAGGGAAGCACCCTGGGGCAGAGGGCTCTTGGGACTGCAGCTGCTGGGGCATGCGTGTCTCAAGGAGGCTCCTTGGGCAGGCAGGACTTTGTCCTTGTTGTGGGTGAGCCAGTGAGAGCTGCCCCAGGGGCTGGAGGAAACATTCAGGAACAGACTCCCCAGAAACCCCGGAAACATGAGCAGCAATCCAGAGTTGAAAACTCTAAGGCCTCTCATTAAAATAATGGTTTGGCCCATGTAGTTAAATCCATACAAGATCTCTGGGGCACCTGGGTGGCTCAGTTGGTTAAGCCACTGCCTTTGGCTCAGGTCACGATCCCAGAGTCCTGGGATCCGTCCTGCATCGGGCTCCTTGCTCGGCAGGGAGCCTGCTTCTCCCTCCGCCTCTGCCTGACACTCTGCCTGCTTGTGCGCGTGCGCTCTCTCTCCCTGACAAATAAATAAAAATCTTAAAAAGAAATCCATACAAGATCTCATATTCTGGTTTCTGAAGTGCTGATGGCTGTAACTGACCAGAAAGAAGACTGACGGCCTCTATGGAGGCAGCCGGGAAAGAGCCCAAATTGGGGGAACAGAGAGACCTACACTGGATTTTAAACTACAGACGGTCAGGAGCTGTGGTGTTGGATCCCACTTGGGAACAGTTGCTGGTGGGAGAGAGCAAGTGCGACAGGGGTCTCTAAAGCTGCACTGAGATACTTTTTGGTTTGGAAAGAGTGAAGACCCAGAGAGGGGGGAAATTTTATTTTTAATTAGCAAGTCCAATTGACAGATTTCATTTGAAGTGGTGAGTAATATACAATTGCTAAACTATTACCCTCTCCTGCCTACCACCGTCTCCTGTGGGTGATCACCGCAGAGTGAAAACCTACACATTGGCCTGCATTAATTCACTCATCAGAGTGCAGTAAAGCACCTCCAGCCCAGCCTTTCCCTGGGCCCTGGGCATTCACTGGGTACAAGACAGACTGAAGACAGACTTTTGGGTTTTGGTGCAACTCAACTTGTATACACTTCGTACAGCCAAACCAAATAAATGATGGTTTTAAGCAGCAAATGCTTAAAAAAAGAAGGAAGGGGAGGGGGAGGAAGGGCAGGAGAAGAAGAAGAGAGGTGCCTGGGTGGCTCAGTCAGTTGGGCATCTGCCTTCAGCTCAGGTCATAATCTCAGAGTCCTGGGGTCGAGCCCCGATCCCAGCTCCCTGATCAGCAGGGAGCCTATTTCTCCCTCCCCCTGTTTGTGTTCCCTCTCTTGCTGTTTCTCTCCCTGTCAAATAAATAAAATCTTTTTAAAAATAAAATAAATCTTGGGGTACCTGGGTGGCTCAGCAGTTAAGCATCTGCCTTCAGCTCAGGTCATGATCTCAGGGTCCTGGGATCGAGCCCCGCATCGGGCTCCCTGCTCAGCGGGAAGCCTGCTTCTCCCTCTCCCACTCCCCCTGCTTGTGTGCCCTCTCTTGCTGTCTCTCTCTCTCTCTCTGTAAAAATAAATAAATAAATAAATAAATAAAAATAGAATAAAATAAAATAGATCTTTTTGAAAAATTAAAATTTAAATTCAAAAAAAGATTTAAGACTGTGGTGGGGGAGAAATCGACAGTCAACAAGCAAAACAAATCAGTAAGATGAGCTCAAGAGAATGGTGCGTGCCTGCTGACCATACGCCGGCCGGACATGGGAGAGAGTGACTCAAGTATGCAATTTCAGGACATTTCTGTCTTGTTCATTTCACTTTTTGCATTTTCCAAGTCTGTCGCAACGAAGTGGTATTAATTTTGTAATCAGAATGAAGTTAAGGAAGGAAGAGACACTGCACACTCCCGAGAAGTCACCCAGAGGGAGCATAGGGGAGCCCGTACACACCGGTGGCGGGGGAGCGCTGATAAGGGGTTTTTCCTTGCCCCCCCATCTTCTATGCTGTCGTCATTATAATGAAACCCAGTGCACAGGGAGCCAAAGTTGGTCTCCTCAGGCACATGTTTACCTCCTGCCTATTTAACCAACACAAGAACAGCTCCCACGGGCCATGATCAAAACATGAGTTTCACTGCGTTTGGTTCCTCTGGGAGGGGGAGCTGGCTGGACCTGGAACCATGTGTCTCCCTCTCCGGGGAATGTCCTGAGACCCTAGAGGGAGCCTGGCCTGGGACTTGACTCAGCTTCCCAAAGGTCCCCACAGATGGGTAGATCTGGGGAGAGCTATGAGCTGGTATGAGGGACATAAGGAAACCACAAGAGCCCATCCAGGTTGAATGCCTGTGCTTTCCAGTGTCCAAGTGGTCCCTTATGTGGACATCTTGCTATGGCCACAGGCCCACAGAAAGCCTGGCACATAGAGAAGGGCCTCTGACCTCATTAGGGGAAGGAGGGGGTCCTGGAGGTATCTGCCTCCAGCTGGGGCCATAGCAGGGCAGGGTTCCAGTGAAGGGAAACGGGCAGGGGCTGAGAGAAGATTTGAGACAACAGCCAGACCGAAGCATCCAGTTTAAGGGCAAAGGCCAAGAGCAAAAATTGAATCTGAAGCAAAGGTCAGGAGACGTAAAGCCTGGGGAGGTCCCTGGAGGCGATGCCCAGGCCAAGGGAGGGAGGTTTTCTGGAGATCAGCCCAGTCAGAACAAGGAGAGAGAGAGCCTCTCTGGGCTTCTAGCCCCTCTGAAAACAGCCCCCCTCCCCCATCCCACCCACGTTGTGCTCTTCTGTGTGTCCTTTTGGTGGCGTGAGGCTGGGATGTGTGAGGAGGCTGTTTTGCGGGAAATAGAAGGGGACAGCTACCTCATCTCCTCAAGGTCCAGCTCTGGTGCCAAGAGCCCTGAGCTGAGCCCTTTTACTACTGAGCAAGTTGCTGTGTATTAAAAACAAATTCCTTTCTGGAAGCCTGGAAGAAAAATGCTCAGGTACTCACAGTGATTGCTTTGGCTAATGGATTATGGGGAAGATTGTTTCCTCCCACCTACATTCCTATTTTTAAAAGCATATATAAATTGTGAGAGCAATACAGAAATAAGAGCTTGTTGTGAGAGTCTGAGGATAGGAAAGACTGGACTAAAAACTGGAAGGCCACCTTTGGCCTCTCCCCCGGGATGCCTGCTGATTTCACTTTGGGGTGCATAACTTATATTGTTTTTATGTTTAAAAACAATGTTAGGGGTGCCTGGGTGGCTCAGTGGATTAAGCCTCTGCCTTCAGCTCGGGTCATGGTCTCAGGGTGCTGGGATCGAGCCCCACATTGGGCTCTCTGCTCGGCAGGGAACCTGTCCCCCTCTCTCTCTGCCTGTCTCTCTGCCTACTTGTGATCTCTCTCTGTCAAATAAATAAATAAAATCTTAAAAACAAACAAACAATGTTAAAGAACGAAGGTTGCGCCGGCCAGGGAGCACCAAGTTCTTGAGGAGGAGGGTTGCTGACCGCATTCGCAGGGCCTGAGAGGTCTCCTGGGATGCTGGTCCGTGTGCCACAAACGCTTCTCCTGCTCACTTCGTTCCTGGGTGGGAGGAGGGTTCCCAGAAAAAGCAGGTCTCTCACCCGGAAACCTTAGCCCCTGACAGGCCACTGTGCACGAGGAGATCCCTGTTAAAATGTCCTTGAGGAACCTAGAATTCAAAGCAAATTAAAACATGCGAAGAAGAAAATTCTCCATCCGGGGAAAACAAGCAGAGAAACTTTGGAGACATGGGAGGAAACTGGGGCAAGATTGTGGGCTGATCGACCCCCAGCCACCCACCTCTCCAGCTCCTGACTTCCACTGCCCACTTTGCCCCTACAGGCAAATACAATGGGAGAAAGAGGCTCCTGGCTGCTGATCCTGTGGCCTGGGCCAGGGGCCATGCAACCTTGCTGAGCCATGCCCAGCAATGGGAGGAAAGATAAGCAAATAAATAAATGATGGTTTATACATACTATACAGCCACTAAAAAGGATGTTCACAGAGTCTTTAATAACACAGGGAAATGTCTGGCTCTGCCAATCTAAAGTAGGTTTGCAAGAAAGGGCTGAGCTGTGCATTTGTTTCAGGAAATACCCCTCTCTAGCTTCTCTTCGTGGTTCACGTTGCAGGCCGGCGTATTCAAGGCTCTGAGAAGTCTTTCAATCAAGCACCCGTCCTTAGCCTTCTTTAATTCAGTGTTTTCCTGATCTCTTTGATGATAGAACCCTCTTCTGTGCACCCGTTTCCCAGCCACAGGATCAGGGGTGTCATCCTGCCTGCCTCATTTTTCCCCTGCTGGGTGGTCGTTGTGTCTCCCGCAGACGGTTGGCTCCCCACACCTCCTCCCTGGAGGCCCCAGGAGTGCCTTGACCCACAGATGTTGTCTTTCCTTCCTCCCCCTTGCCTCCAGTTCCCACCCCACGGCCTGGCACGTGGGAGCTGCGGTAACACCTTTTGGAATGAAGAATCCACCGTGTTTATTTCCAGTGTAGATATTGATCATCTGATCCTTCTTCCTTCATTGGTGCTTCTGATGGGTTTTATCAGCATAGGATGAGCCATCAAGCCACCCCTCCACTGTCCCTGATTTACCTATAATAAGGGATTAATCACCTACCAGGCAGGAGCGTGGGTTTAGAGCAAGGGGGGGCAGACCATGGCCCATGCGGCAATTCATCCCCCGCATGTTTTTGTCTTTCCATTTTATTTTATTTTTATTTTATTTTATTTCTTTCCAGTGTTCCAGCATTCATTGTTTATGCACCACACCCAGTGCTCCATGCAATACATGCCCTCCATAATACCCACCACCAGGCTCACCCAACCCTCCATCCCCCTCCCCTCCAAAACCCTCAGTTTGTTTCTCGGAATCCACAGTCTCTCATGGTTCGTCTCCCGCTCCGATTTCCCCCAACTCACTTCTCTCCATCTCCCAATGTCTTCCATGTAATTCCTTATGCTCCACAAATAAGTGAAACCATATGATAATTGACTCTCTCTGCTTGACTTATTTCACTCAGCATAATCTCCTCCAGTCCCGTCCATGTTGATACAAAAGTCGGGTATTCATCCTTTCTGATGGAGGCATAATACTCCATAGTGTATATGGACCAATTCTTCCTTATCCATTCGTCTGTTGAAGGGCATCTTGGTTCTTTCCACAGTTTGGCGACCGTGGCCATTGCTGCTATAAACATTGGGGTACAGATGGCCCTTCTTTTCACTACATCTGTATCTTTGGGGTAAATACCCAGTAGTTACTGCATGTTTTTGTAAATAAAGTTTTATTGGAACCTGGCCATACACATTCATTTCTTTGTATTATCTATGGCTCCTTTAGGGCTCTCTCTGGCCCCTTATAGAAAAAGTTTGCCAGTCCCCAACTTAGAGGATTTTGTCATGCGTTTTATTTATGATTCACCTCAAGTGATAAAGGAAAGGGAAAGTGTCTATGTTGCAAATACTGTTTCAAAGCAAGAAAGAAGCAACTTGTACTTTTTGGCAATTACTAACTGCCAACCAGCTGCGTGTACTAACTAGTAATAATAATGATGATGATGGCTTTCACATTGGTCATCTTGGCTCTGAGCCCCCTCGGGAAGACGAATGCGGTTGAGCAGTAAGAAGGAAGCATCTGCTTCTGATCTGGCCACTTGAAGAGCAGATAGCTCAGTGAGAAGCATGCCTCGCTTCTGGAGAGATGGGGTAGTTAGGACAGGCTCCACTTAAGACAGAAGCAAGAGGGGCACCTGGGTGGCTCAGTGGGTTAAAGCCTCTGCCTTCGGCTCAGGTCATGATCTCAGGGTTCTGGGATCGAGCCCCGAATCGGGCTCTCTGCTCAGTGGGGAGCCTGCTTCCTCCTCTCTCTCTCTGCCTGCTTCTCTGACTACTTGTAATCTCTATCAAATAAATAAATAATCTTAAAAAAAAAAAAAGACAGAAGCAAGAAACAACAAATGTCTTCAAGGTAGGGGTCCTGGACACAAGCAACAGCTCCCAGGCCTCCTGGGATGGGTCAGGTCCTCACCACCTGTCTGCTCTCACCCCTCCCAGGCCAACAACATGATATTCTTTGTGGCATAGGCCACGCCCCTCCTGACCTCTGGGTATTTGCTCAGGCTGTTCCCTAGGATGCCCTTCCTTACCGTCTCCTCCTCCCACACCAGCACTCAGCTCAGCCCAGGGCTCAGCTCCGTGAGGAACTCTCTGGCCCCTCCTCAGTGCTGCTGGGGTTCTCTCTGCTTACCTCCATCTTCACACAGCCCCAACTCTGTCTACTTTGTGTGTCTCTGCCTTTCTAGGCCATGAGCAGCTTGTGAGCAGAGACCAAGCCATGTGACACAGCTGTGGTCCCAGTATGCAAAGCAGAAGTCACGAGATGGGACTTGCAGGAAAGATCCTAAAACAGATCCCACCCAACCTTTGCTGGCCCTTTCTGCCCTCCCCCTTTCCTCCTTCTTGCTAGTGGGAATGGCTGGAGCTATGGCAGCCATCCTGCAGCCACGAGGAAGGTGGAATGTTGGGATGCGGAAGGGCAAAAGCCCCAGGCTCAGAGAGTGAAGCCAGAAGACTGCAGGCATGGGGATGATGACCCCATGGGGACACTGCCCCTCCCCGGGCTGCCTACCTCTGGACTTGTTAAATGAGATAAAAAGAACCCCATCTTGTATACCCTGGCGTTGGGAGGGCCTCCACCAAAAACATGTCTTAATGGATTCAGTGAGGAGACAATGGAACCATCCGTGAGCATAGGAGAGGAGAGGAGAGGAGCAGAGGAGAGAGAGAACGGAGACTGGAGAGGGGAGAGTTGACCCTGCAGGCCTCTGCGGGGATCAGACTGTTGCCATCCAGGTCCCCCACACCTCAGGCTGCTGCAGTCCCCAGGGGAAGGGGACAGACATCCGAACTGACCAAGTTTACATCTCTGCCACCAGGCCACATGGGGGCAAAGGAGAAATGACGCTTCTTGCATCCCCCAGGCTGATCTGACTTATAGGCAGGACCTTACCCTTCATAAATAAGTGGGAAATGGAAGCAGGGACCAGAATCGATCCCAAGATCTGCGGTGTCAGGGAAAAGCTGGGGGACTCCAAACCCTGCAGTCCCTCTGCCCTTCCCAGGCAGCGTTGGAGCCCCTGAGATGGTCCTTTGGAAAAGTTTGGTCAGAGAGGGAAAATCCCTGGAGGAATCCTGAATAATTCTTGGGATGGCCCCTGCCCTCCCCCGCCCCCCAACACACACCTCCTGCTCTCCGCTACAAGCCCCACACCCCCAGGCTCGGACTGCACCCCGCCCCAAGCGGACTTCATCACTCGCCCCTCCACCCCTTCCCAGCTGCTGCCCCAGCCCTTCGCCACGACGGAGCCACCATTTATCATAAGTGGCATCGACATCACAATGGCCTTAGGACCTTCGCAGGTGTAAGGAAACAACTCATCCGAGAAGTGAAAGGCTTCAGCTTGGGGGGGTAGGGGACAGTGACTCTAGGGTCGGGGGAGCAGCGAGAAGCCTGGGCGGGATGGGTCACCTGCCTGCCTGCAGGGGCTGCAGGCAGTTCTGTACCAGTCACCCCGGATCCGCCCCCCCAAACCTACAGGGCCTTTCCTGGGCCCACCCACGGGCAGGAGGAGAAACTTGAGATTCACCAGGGCCTCCCTGGAAGCCCATTAAGCAAAGAGGAGTAAACCCTGAGCTCCACGAGGTGGGAGGAGCTTGGCTGCCTCCAATTTGCAGTCCTCAGAGCTTCCTTCCCGGGATGAATTATTCAAGTCCACCGCCAGGCAGCGGATCAATTATGCAGGAGGCAGAAGCCCCGGCAGGGCCCGGCTTCCAGCTGACCGGCTCTGCCCCAGCTCCAGGGAGGGACCGTCTACAGCCCTCCCGCAAGGGGGTGGAGGCCTCCGTCCCAGGGTCTCTGAAATCCGTGGCTGAAACCCAGCTGTCCTTCGGGGATCTAGGCTGGGAGCTGGGCTGCGGACATATCCAGGAAGGGGAACTTTTTTTTTTTTTTTTTTTTTTTTTAACCATTCCCGTGCCTCCTCTGCCTGGAGGGGCCCGTGTGTCCCTCCGCACAAAGGAACTCCGGGTACCGACCCAACCCTGGGAGTAGGGATTCCTGCCGCAGGGTGAGGGTGCCAGAGTCCCCCGCTGGTCCTCTAGGACCCAGAGTCTGGCGGGTAGAGACTCAGAGGAGTCAGAGTTCATTCTGGTGGCGAGTAGAAGTTTTCATCCAAGCCCTAGCTTGAAGAGACCTGTTTGACTTTCTCCGGGTGGCTAACAGGTTCTAGCAGGTTCCAGCCGGTTCACAGAGGGGGTTAGGGTTAGAGTGAAGTTTTGTGCTTCCTTGGGAATGGTGCCTCGGGGGCACACCTACCATGATGACCCTCACACACACACACACACACGCACACGCACACGCACACGCACATGCCCCCAACACAGAGGCCACCTCCTCCACAAAGGGACCCAGCCTCCCTGGGAAACACTCTGGGAAGAGAGGTGCAGTCCTCTGCAGCTGTGAATTGCCAAGCTTACCCAGGGTTTCCTCTCTTTGTTTCTCAGTCTTGTCTAGATTTTCTCAGTTTGTTACATTAGATCCTGGCAGTAGGAAAGAAAGGAAGTGACTATTGTCTTTGGAGGGGAGATAAAAGACTGGAGAAGACAGTCTGAGGTGAGACTAGCCAGCTAGCTCCCTTTCAGGCATCCAGACTGGAGATTCCTCAACTTTAACATGCAAATGAACCACCTGGGGATCTTGTTAAAGGTAGATCTTGTTCAAGTTCAAGGTGCGGCCCAGATTTCTGCCTTTTTTTTTTTTTAAAGATTTTATTTATTTATTTGACAGAGAAATCACAAGGAGGCAGAGAGGCAGGCAGAGAGAGGGGGGGAAGCAGGCTCCCTGCTGAGCAGAGAGCCCGATGCAGGGCTCCATCCCAGGACCCTGAGATCATGACCTGAGCCGAAGGCAGAGGCTTAACCCACTGAGCCACCCAGGCACCCCAATTTCTGCCTTTTTTGCCAGCTCCTGCTGATGTCCAAGCTAATGGTCCAGCAACCACACCCTAAGTAGCAAGGCTCTAGAGTCTATCCCAGTGGCTCCCGGCCTCAAAAGACCATTGGGATGCCCACTGGAAAGCTTTTAAGAATCCAGATGCTCCAGCCACACCCCAGGGCCTTTTGAACTAGATTCACTAAGGGCAGTGGCCAGACATCAGCATTTCCTAATGTCTGCAGGTGATTCCATTGTCCAGCTGGGACTGAGAAGCCTGCCCAAGACCAGCTCAGAAAGCTTTCCAGGGCACACAGGGTCGGAGAGTGGGGAGGGTGCAGGTAGGGCTGGGGATGGAGGACAGTGGGGCCTCAAGGGTCAAGACAGGGTGCCCAGAACCACCCAGATTCCAGGACACTCTCCAGGCTGGGGCCAGGCTATGCTCCTCACATGGATCGAGCCCTCACGTTTTACCAAGGAGGGCCATCAGACTCCCGAGAGCCCTGTGGGTGTGCAGAAGTGATGATCATCCTGTTTACAGATGGAGAGTTGAGGTTCAGAGAGGCCAGACTCCTGGTCCCCAGGCACCACCATCGTCGTGGGAAGCCTCCTACATTGCAGAAGCTCTAACTTTCCCCTCACTGATTGTAAGACAGGTGTACCCCCTTCCCGTTTGGAGTTTCTAGAATTGGGTTGTGTCTGATGAACAATGCTTTCAGGCCTCAAACCAGGCACTAAGGCGATGTGATTGTGACTGGCAGAGCCCATGCATAGGAAGTGTCCATTCACCTGAGTCTTATTAAATTGGTAGGCTTACAATGGTGGCATTTCATCTTCATTTGGTTCCCCGGGTTGTACTTCAAATATCTTTGGGAAGATCAGGAGAGGCTCCTGGTGGAGGCCATTTTCCTGCTCTTGGCTCCCCTGACCTCTGTCCCAGGTTCCCCTCCCTGCTGCCCTCATCTACTGTCTTCCCCTGCCTCCCGCAACAAACTCTCTCCTTCCTTCCAGAACTTTCCCTTTAGGTCAAAGTTCATATGGTCCTGAGAGCCTGTGCTTTTCATCTTGGTGTCCTCAGGGTCCAGTACAAGGCCTGGTATCTAGTAGGTGCTTAATGTAGAGGGAGCTGGAAGCCGAGTGAGGTAGAAGGCCCACAGTGACTACCGGGCTGAGTGCAAGTGGGCTCATGAGACGACCCACCTCAAAATGGCCATAGGCCCTAACTGACCAGTTACAACTGGGTGCAGTTCCTAAGATTACCAAAAAGGAGAACATTCCCCATGTTCCCATGCTCCCTCACTCTGCCCTGTAACTATGGCCCCCTCACCACCACCACCTTGCCTCGGGGCCTCTCCCTCACTGTCCTGCCCGCTGCTCCCTCCCAATATATTCAGTATATTTCCATCTCCTTTGTCCTGCCTTGGGTGGATCCTTTCACCGCCTGCACCACCAGCCCCCATCCCCACATTTGGTGCCCCCCCATCCGATCAGAGTGCCCCACACTTAGTACAACTTTGTGGAAGGAGGGAGGGAGGGGGCCCAGCCCAGAGTCCTTCCAACAACCTCCCTCCCACTCCCAGGCAAAGGTTGCTGCTCCCTTCTTGGCTCTCCCAGGGACCCCCACCACTGAAACACCTCTGCGCTGCCCTGGTCCGAGTTGTGTCCCTCCCGAGTTCCCATGTTGAAACCCTCCCCCCAAGCTGATGGTATTAAGAGGTAGGGACTTTGGGAGGTGCCTAAGTCAAGAGGGTTCTGGGATTAGCGCCCTTATAAAAGACACCCCAGAGGAGGAGGGAATGAGAGGAGAGAGCGTGTCTCTCTGCCCACACTCACCTTCCCGCTTGGCCTGCCCTACAGCAGCCTGGTATGTGGATCCCTCCTCCCACCTCCCGCACCCCCCTGCAATCTGCCTTCCTTCCACAGGGCTTTCCTCTCTGGGTGGCAAAGCATGGCAGCAAGAAGCCAACTTCAGGGTCGGCCCCAGGGATAGGGTTGTTCACCATTTATTCAGTACCTCCTGTGTGCCTGGTGTGGTGTGACCTGGGACAAGTCCCTGAACATCTCTGAGCCTGTTTATCAATCTGACCCAGGGTCTAACCCCAGTATATGTAAAACCCCCAGCATGCGCCCGGCTGTGAGCAGGTGTCGGGCTCCCGCTCTCTTCTTTCTGTGTCCTTCTTCAGATGCAGAAAGGACCCCTGAAGGAAGGTGGGTCCGGTATTCCTCACTGGAGAAACTGAGGCCTGGGGAAGACAAACTTGCCCAGGGGAACACTTCTAGCGTGCCCAGGCTGCCCACTGCCTAGCTCCCGGCCCCGACCCTGGAACCAATAGGTTGAGTGCCCTCCCTTCCCCACTCCCTGTTATTGGAGACCCCTGGACCCCAGCAGCACAAGACACAGGCCCACGGGGCACGTGCACTTTCAGCTTTATTTCTTTCCATGCCAAGCAATACAGAGGAGCTGACTGGAGAGTGTGGGGAGTGTGGTGCCAGGTGGCGGCAGGGGTAGTTCTCGATGCTTCCTCTGGGACATGGGAGAGGCCGCCCCAAGCTGGGGGACTGCTGGGTTCAGGCAGCCAGGGGCGGGACCCATGATGGAGCTGGGAGCAGAGGGGTGAGGCCTCAGGGTGCCAGGTTGCTTGTGGGTGGGCAGCAGGGGAGTCAGGGACCCACCTTCCCAGTCTGATCTCTGCAGGGTTCCTGGTCCTCAGGGTTGTTCTCCTCCCGACAGAGGGATCAGGCTCCTTCCACAACCCTCAGAGCCTCTGAGTTCCATCTGAGCACCTTCTTCTCCCTGGGGTGCTGAGCCTGGGGCTCCCAAGGCCTGGTCAGAGGACCACCAACTGATGAGCCACCATTCCTGTAGACCTCATGACTCACCTCCTGGCCTGAGCTGCCTTCGCAGGTGACACAAATCTTCTGGGCTCACTTCTTCCCTCCCCCAACAGGGGCATTGCTATTGTGGCCTCAGAGGTCTTGTCAAGCAAAGCCAGCCCTTCGTTTAGGGTCTGGAGAGGTTGGCGTCTGCTCCCCAAGTGGGAAACTGACGTAGGCACGCAGGCCCCAGAAGGATCCTGCCAGGGCCCCTGGGTCTTACACCCCTCCCCTGCCATGAAGGCCCTCCTAGAAGGCTCAGAGCTGCCCTTGGGACTCCCGGTAGACAGAGCCTCTGTGCTAACGGACTCCCTCCCAGGAGTCTCCGAGGAGTGTCGGGGAGACAGGCAGGAGCCCTGAGAGCAGGAGCGAGGGCCCTGAATGGGTGCGGGGCAAACAGTCTTTGCCAGCCTGGGGCTGGTCTGGCTGCGGCTGGAGAAACCTGGTGGCTGGGCAGGGCCCCCCAGGGTGGGAAAGCTTGGAGCTTTCCTCTCTGAGAGTCTGGAAGCTGAAGCCAGCGAGGTAGGTGGGCATAGGAGGGGCCCCTGTGGGCAGATCCTGTGCCAGCCGAAGCCTCGGGAGAATCCCAGGGCCAGAAACCAGACAGGAGGTCAAAGGACCCTGCTCAGTCCTTTCAGGTGTCCCATTAGGTCCTGAGACAGAGGCCATGGTGTCACCCCCTGCCTCCAGGCATGGGAGTGTGCCCAGGGCCTCCTACTCCCCCAAAGACTGGCCCCTTCAGCCAGGCTCTTCCCTCTCTCTTAGAATTCTCTAGACCAAATCAATAATAAACCTTCATAAAAACCCTCTGGCCCACTCCCATTTACAGCCGGGGAGCTCCGGGGGAAGTCCTTCCTTGAGAGGTGGCCCTAACCCCCTCCCCCGACCCAAGAGAAAGTCTTTGTGCTTTGTGGATGGCCAGGGGCTCAGGGTAAGTGAGGCACAGAGAGTGTCAGGTGCTGCTAGGCTGGGAGCCGGGGCCCAGGCCCCATCTGAGCACCCCCCACCCCCCCGCATGGGGCCCCAAGTGTGCAGCCTGGACCATCAGGGAGGACGTGGCAGGAAGGGAGCTCAGATCCAGGCTCCTCCTCTCCTGGCTGAGCGGGGGGCTGGGGTCAGGCCTCAGGCGACTGCACAGGGAGCGAGGGAACAAGAGGCAGACTGGGTCATCCCGGGAGTCATGTTGGGACAGGAGTTCTCAGCAGAGACGAGCCTGAGACTGAAAAGCTGGAGATGTCTATGGGTCCTGCAGTCCCTGATCCTGTCTTCACCAGCCTACCTCTTGGTGTTGCCACCTGTCATGCATGTAGCTGGCACCTCTGTCCAGACAGCTGCTCATCTTGGGCGCCCAAGGGGGTCCCAGGATGGACGCCGAGCAGCAGCTGGGCCCCTGAGTTGGGATCGCAGCAAGCACGTGGCACGAGGCATGCAAATAACTCTTTTTACACCCTGTCCCCCCGCCCCAAAGAAAAGTACAAAAGAGCAAGTCCCACATCTTGACTCCGGGTCCTCAGACACGTGGGGAGTGTGCAGCTTCTCTCCTGCCACGGTCCAGTCCCTCTCATCTCTGTCTCCTCTGCGGGGCCGGTTCCCCCTCCAACAGGCAGTGTATGTGGTGCAGTGGATCCCGGGAGACAGTGGGGATGAGAAACCAGCCAGAGCACGGAGGCGAAAAACAGGGCCGTGTCCAGGAGATTAAACCCCATTATTCATTCTTGGAGCTTTTTCCGCATCTGAGGTGGGCTGACAGTGGGGAGGCCTGGGGGCTCCCCTCCAAGTCGGTGCTTTGGGAGTGCATGGACGTCCCTGTCCTGTCCTCCCGCGGGAGAGGGGGCTCGGGAGCGCAGAGACCTCGGGCTGCCCAGGACCGCCTCCGCCAGCGCAGCGCCCTGGTCCGTTTCATTTCTTCTGCACTGTAACAAGAAGAACGGTCGTGGCAGCACGGAGCTCAGAACAGGCCTTCAAGCCATTGTTTGGAGGATTTGGGGTTTTGTTTCCAGATGGGAAGCAGCACCAGGGTCACCTGATCGGGGTCTCTTGGTGGAAAAGAGCTCCCGCTTGTGGCAAGGAGGCAGCCCTGCTGGGGGTTCGCACACCCCCCCCCAAAACAAAGAACCATTGAGGCCTGAATTTTAAAAATTCCTTAAATGGCTTAAAAAGCCATTCCCTTTGCCAGTTTGAGTTCAGCAGGGGTCATTTGCCATGGACAAAGTTGTGGTGAGTGTGACAAGGAGGAGACTGAGGCCCAGAGAGGGGCCTTCTGAGCTAATGCCTGCACTGGTGGGTCCTGCCCCGCCACCAGCCCCCCAGAAAGCCAGGAAGACGCTTCATTTCAGACACCTGGACAGTGGGGGATGTGGGTTTTAAACCCAGGGCAAGCTGATTACAGACCTGACCTCTTCTCCCTCTCCAAAGTGGCCAAATTTTCCCGTGACCCCACCGCTGAATCCCAGGCTTTCCACCCCAGTTGAACCCCCTGGGTTCCAGATCAGTGCCTCCTTTAAGGACAGGGCCAGGAATCTTATTGAAATGCAGATTCTGATTCAGTGGCTCTGGGCAGGGCCTGAGACTCTGCATTTCTGACCCTTTCCCGGGCTCAGCAGCCACTGCCGCTGGTCCACGCAGCACGTCTGGAGCAGCAAAGTCTTTAGGGGAAGAGCTTAGACTGACCAGTGCAAGAGGCAGAGAGGCTTGGGGGTCCTCACAAGGCAGGTGCATGCAGGGAGGCAAAAGGACAGCGCCGCCCCAGAGCCCAGATCCTCAGAGCTACGTGGGCCCATTGAGCCGCTGAGAGTTTCCTTTGAAAAGGGTGCCCCTGCTTGGTTAACTTCCCTGGACCATCTCTGGGGGCTCACAAGAGGGTTACTGCCAAATTCCATGACATGCATTGTTTATGTCTGGTCCCTGCTGGCCGTCTCAACAGGAATGCTTGCAGGGAAAGCCTACCATTCACCAAGCAACATCACAGCCATGACCTTGGGTGACACTCTCAAGGCTCAGCCAGACACAACTCTGGCCCAGGACCCAAAGCCCTCTGAGCTAGGATAGGAGCCAGCCACCTCTGGTTCCCAGCCCTGGGCTCTTTGTACACCCTTTCCTAATGATCCGGGCATAAGGCAAGGCAGAAGCCCGTCCCACTCAGCTGGGTCCTGCCGGGGATGGGGTCGCTTCTCAGAGAGGATCAGCCTGTGTCCCCTACAGGCTCTTACACTGTTTCCACTGCCCCCTCCCCAGGGAGCTGGGCTGCACCCTTCTGTGGCCCTCACCCCAGGCAATCTGGCTCGTTGAGCTCCACGCGGCTGGGCCTCACCTGTGAAATTGACAGTCACGGCCACGATGATGATAATGATCCCCATGATGATGAAGGTGATACTGAGCAGCCGGGCCAGGCGGCCCAGCCTCCGGGCGCCGTCCAGGTCCCCCTGTTGCACGCTACTTCGGGACTGCAGAGAGAGGGTGGCAGAGACCTAAGGAAGGCTGTTCCCAGCAGACTGGGGTGGGGGCACCCCTTGCCTGGGCCTCCAGAACCCACCCAGGCCCCACTGCAGCCTCTATTCCAGCACCCACCTTGGGGATGGGAAGCAGGCTTCTCCCGCAGAACTGGCCTGGACTCAGGAGGCTCACACCCCTTGTGGGAACCCCTGGCCGAGCCTGCCCCTCGCTGAGAGCAGAATAAAGCAGTGCAGGGCACTTGCTCTGAGGACGGTGAGTGGGCAGGGTGGCGGGTGGCATGGTGGAGCCCGAGGGTCTGGGAGGGTGGGCCAAGGCCAGGTCATGCTGAGCAGGCGGGAGCAGATAAGCCAGGCCTCCTTGGGCCCCTGTCCAAGGCTCACTGCTACAGCCACATTACGGAGGCCCGCTGGGTTTTTCTTTGGTCCGAGGTGCCCGCCTCCTTTCCTCTGTGACCCCCCTCTTCCATACCAGGAAAAAAACATCATTTATCCTCCCTCCTCCTAGTTCCCACCCAGGAATCACATCCTTGTTCAACCAAGCCGACTTCCACAATCTGAAAGATTTGAACTTGAGAGGCGAGGGTGTGGGGAGCAACGCCAGGCTTTACAGGGGCCCGCTTGATACTTCACTCTTTCTCAGTGAACTCAGTTTTTCTCGGCCTTATTTAATTTTGGTGAAAGCAGGTGGGTGAGTGTGGAGATGGCCAGAAAGGATCTTGGGAGATCCTGGAGTGGCTCAGTAGGGACTGTGTCCTAAGCATGTCCATGGAGGTCCCACACACACCCCTGCCCATCACGGTTCAGGGCTGGCCTGTGACCTTCAGGCAGAAGTTCCCTAAAGGTGTGACTTCTTTCAGGGTCTTAGGCCACTTATTTGGTTATTTTATTTTCCAGTTATTGGAGGGTCCTGACTTTGCATCGAAGTGTAGTGGAGTCCCTTGATGGTGGTGGTATTGGTGGTGACGATGATTTATTGAGTGCTTACTTTGTGCCCGGCAGCTTGCTAAGGACTGTACCTGAACGATCTCATTGAGGCTCAGAACCATCCCGTGCGGTTGCCAGTGTTGCCCACTTTTAAAGAGGATGAAGTTCAGGGAAGATACCTTTCCCCTCACTGTTTTCTTCAGGAGGGCACCCCCATCTCCCAGGTCCTGTCCTTTTCTCCTCACAGAAACCTAACCAACCCCCACTGCACCCCATGTCTTCCTGTCCAAGCACCTCCCAGGACAGAGCCACCTCCTGCCACACTGTTTGATGCCATCAGATTCGCTTTGCCTTGGATCTGTTCCTGGACTTGTGCTCCTCTGCCCACTTGCCCCATTACTGGCCACAGCCTGGAGCCCAACCACTCGGTCACAATACCTGTCCCTTGCCACCCTACCGGTAAGCTTCCTCTCCTGGTCCGTTCCACTGCAGTCCTCCCCACCTGCCTTGCACCTGCCCTGGGTCCGTGCCACTTCTCACTCAAGCACAGCAGCCTCCTGAAGATCCACGCCCCAGCTCTATGCTCTCTTCATCTCCATGCCGCTCCCTACACCACCATTCCACTCCACGGAGATTTACGCCAGACCCTGTGCTAGGCCCCTGGCATGCGGTCATGGGGTGGGATCAGAGAAGAGGTGGAGAGTCGGGAGCTGATGCACGAGTTCAAGGAGACGACGGTGGCTTAGCCTGTGACCCTGGCCAGCATCTTCCACGGCCCCCCACTCCTCCCAGAACAGTCTGAATCCAGGTTAGCTTTGCACTTCCAGATTTTATCCTCTACTCTTCCCTTCCACAACCTCTGGACTCAGCCAGTCTGAACCCCTCCAGGTCTGAGTACCTGCTGGTGCAATTCTCCTGCCCGCCTTCCTGCTCCCCTCAACCACCTGTCCACATCCTCTCCATCCTTCAAAGTCTGGATTTTGTCTTGTAGGCCTTGGTGGGGGGGGCTACAACCGGGTGACTCTATAGCCGATTTCATCAAAACAGGAGAGGGGCCCTGGGTGGCTCAGTCGTTAAGCATCTGCCTTCTGCTCAGGTCATGATCCGGGGTCCTGGGATCGAGCCCCGCATCAGACTTCCCTCTCAGTGGGGAGTCTGAGTCTCCCTCTCCCTCTCCCCCTGCTTGTGTTCCCTCTCTCGCCGTCTCTCTATGTCAAATAAATAAATAAAATGTTAAGAAAAAAACAGGAGAGAAAAATATCCAGTCAGAGGGAGAGGCTAAAAAGACCAAGAAGTGATGTGTGCCCCAATGTCCCAGGGCAGCCGAGAGAGATCTGAACTTGAGCACAGGGCTGAACTACAGTGAGCAGAGGAGAGCGCTGCTGTCCTTGGAGACTGGACAAATGTGGGTACAGGTGGTGTCACACCTCAACAGATCTGTAGGTGGGTCTGGGCAGAAAGTTGTGAGCGTCCACGCCTCTGGACCTCAGGGTGCCCAGTGACAATGGGCAAGTGTCATCCAGTGGGAGGTGAAAGAGAAGGTGGGTCTGGCTTGAGGCATGGGCGGGGCTCGGGCAGGAGCCCATCCTGAGACTCACAGGTGAACCTGGACCTGGCAAAGACCTGACAAGGCGCAGGTGCAGCCTCCCAGCTCCCTAAAAAGGCAGCCTGGGGGGGAACACAGGTTTCAGAGCCAGACCTCCTGGGGGCTTGTCCCCACCATCCACAGCTGTCCCAACTGCATGACCCTGGATGAGGTCTTCTCTCTCCTCATCCTCGAATATAAGCACGTATGAATTCCTGACCTTTCTAATGTCCCTCAAGCATGTCCCTACCTCTCCAGCTGACTCCACTGCCCCAGCCCACTCCCACAACAGAGTTCATCTGGACACTGCATAAGCCTCGTCCTCATGAGTCTCTCAGCAACAGCCTCGTTCCCAGCCAACCTCTTCTCAACAGCCATAAGCCTGGTCACACGGCTCTGCATGAAATGGATACATTTTTTTAATTAATTTTTTCCTTTTTTTTTTAATTTTTAGAAAAATTTTTAAGTGAGCTCTATGCCCAATGTGGAGCTTGAACTCATGACCCTGAGATTAAGAGTCGCATGCCCTACGAATTGAGCCGGCCAAATGTCCCCAAAGGGACACATTTTTATGCCTTGGTGCCTTTTCATGGACTGCTGTCTCTGTTGGAATGCCTTTCCTCATTTCCGTGTTGCTACCTCAGCAGCTCTTTCTCACCCTTCAGGAGTCACCTCCAGTAAAACTTTACTTCGTGCCCACAAGCAATCAATGAGTCCCTCCTTGGGGCTCCGGTAGCATCTTACACCATGCTCTTTTCCTCCCTTCCCACCTTGTGTCACCAGTTCTTGTGTCAGTCTCTTTCCCTAGATTTGAAGACAGGAACCGTTCAGCCTCAAGCTTGGTGTCCCTCTTATGTAACCTAGGGACTAGCCCTAAGAGCCTTCCGTAAGTATGTGAGGAAGTAAAGAATAAAAGAGAAAAAGAGTACGAGGAGAGGCTGTTTTCTCACCACTGAACTTAGCCAGTGGAACGGTCCAAGTTAATAGAAGATTCATGAGTGAAATGAAGGCAATGGGTACCTGAGGAAAGATATCTATTATCTGGGGGCGCCTGGGTGGCTCGGTGGATTAAAGCCTCTGCCTTCGGCTCAGGTCATGATCCTGGGATCGAGCCCCGAATCAGGCTCTCTGCTCCGTGGAGAGCCTGCTTCCTCCTCTCTCTCTGCCTGCCTCTCTGCCTACTTGTGATCTGTCTGTCAAATAAATAAATAAAATCTATTAAAAAAAATATATCTGTTATCTGGGGATTGGCCCCACCCACTAACCCATGCCACCTCCAGCTCCCTGCATGGCCAGCCAGGTCACCGAACGAAGGACTTCAACACCAAGGAAACACCTTTCTCTTGGGAAGAAGAGGGAGCAACATACAGACAGACTTCAGGAATTTCCAGGAAGTTCAGCTTTAGAAATGCCGGGGCTATCTTGAATCATTACCAAGAGACTCATTCTCAGCTGTAAGCATGGCACACAGTGGGGAGGGGCACAGGGTTTGTGATGAGTCCTTCTCCTCACTTGCTAGGGAAATCATTGTGCATGGGGCAATGATTCAGGACCGTGGAGAAAGGCATATGTGTGGTTGCTTGGGTAGGAGAGGTAGGGAGGGGAAGCGAGAGAGGGAGAGATGAATTTTTCAGCCACCCTAAACCCAATTCCTCTTCTTTATCCACAGAGCCATCAGCCTATGCATCCCAGTCATGCCTGTTCCTTTGAGGAATCGTTGAGGAAGATGCACTGGGAATGGCCAGATGACAAGGTAGACTTGATTGCACCTGCCTTGTTGGGGCATACATATTATGGGTCATACACTGTCCACATAAACCTCACAACTCTTCTGTAAATCTTAGTTTTCTGATCTGTAAAATGGAGAGAATAGCTGCCTTGAAGAGTAGAGCCCTACTTTTATATCTAGAAGTTACTCACCACTAGCTGACACTCTTTTCCAGTCTCCCCATTAGTTCCCAAATGAAAAAACCCATCCCTCGACCTCAGAGATGGAAGAAGACCCTTCATTACTTTTAATGAGTAAATTACCAGCTGCATTTCAAACCCCACTTAGTGGCATCCTCTTCCTCTTCTACAAAATGGCTCAAGTTGAAGACACAATGATAATTGCAGTAATGGTTGTAAATGACTGTGAATTAATAGATCATTTGTGATTGCAATGGTTGTGGGAATGGTAAGGGAGAAAATGAATTCGGGTTAATAGATCAGTGAGGAAAGGCATTGAAAAAAGTCCGAGAGAGCTGGTAGGGCTGGGGAGGGAAGTGGATGGGGTAGGGAAGGTTCTGGGGAGAGCTGCCAGGGGATGAAACCAGCCAGGGGAGGATGGCAACAGAACTTATTGGGAAAGAGCTTCCACCCCCCCATGAGGCTCAGGCCAAGCCCCAGCAGGTCTGCGGAGACCTGCTGACATCTGACAAGATGTGATCAGCTGATCACTGATGAGCTATTTGTCCTTCCACAGAGATGGAGCAAATCCCAGCTGGTCAAAGCCAAGGAATGTGCTTCCCCATGCCCCATTCATGTCCCTCTCTCTACGACAATGCAATTCTTACTGGAATGCCTGACTATAGTTGCTGGAGGGGATGTGAGGGAGTGTGGTCCTGGAGAAGGAGTTGGGGCAGCTGCTGTGTGTTGGGGGGAGTGTTTGGGGATGCTTAGGACTTGGAGACAGCAGCTGTTTGCCAACCCATTGAGAAGTATGTCGATATTCTCAGCCAGGCGTCTCCGTGGCTGCTGATCAGTGCTGGTTGGGGCTCAGCACTCTTGCTGGGTGAATGCATGAATGCATGAAAGGGAGCCTGCTACAGGTCAGTTAAATAACCAGGTCACCCAAAATGCCTGAGAAAGGGAGTGTTGAGCCACTCTGAACCTCTTCCGCACTCCTGCATATGGTAGGAGGAATCGATAGAGAAGGGGTTTCTTTGAGGCTTCCACCAAACACAGACTGGGCTGCTCCTCCCCCCCGTAGTGGCATGAGGGCTGGCACTCCAGTCTCCCCCAGACTGGCTAAAGTCAGAATTTGTTGGCCACTGGGGATCTGCCCTTTGCTCTGAGACTACAAAGTTTTGTTTGGTGTTAATGATAACAGTAACCACTGCCCTTTTCTATGTGGCAGACTCTGTGCTGGGTGTTTTCACACATATTAACCCAGTTAATCCTCCCAACAGATTTATGGGGCCGATGGTCTTATGACACCTATTTTACAGATGAAACAACTGAGGCTACAGAAGGGGGTTGAGGGACTTGGACACGGTCACATGGCCTGGGACCCACACACACACAGGTCTATCTGATGCTGGTTTAAGCACTGTTGTCAGCTGAAATCCTGGGGTCCAGCTCCTTTGGTAGACAGGAGACCTTGCATGCATTGGGAATGTGGCCATTTCTCAGCCTGACCCAGGAGTAGAATGATGAAGGCAGCCCTGCCCTGGCCACCTTGGGAGACTCATTGGAGGCTGCTATGCTGAGCAGGGCTGGGTCTGGATACCTGGGATCCCAGCCCCTCGGGTTGAGCCCCTGTCTAAGCCACAGTGGGAGGGACAAATGCTGGCCCATTAGCCTCCTACTGACGGAGTCAGTAGGGGTGGGAAGCATAGCTGGGAGGTGGGGAGCAGGAGGGGAGAGTGGACAGAAAGAAGGAAGGAAATGGATTCTGCCCTTCCTGCACAAATGCCCCAAAGGTTTGGCTTTCCTGGGGGACACACCATCCTTGTCCCTAGAGGTAGATGCAAGGCGGGGTCATGGAGACAACACTAGAGTCAGCATCCAGCTGACATTCCTCTTACCATTTGAGTGACCGTGGGCAAAGCATTGCTGTAGTGTCTCTGTTGTCTCATGTGTTAAATGAGAACAATTAGCCCTTACCACGGGGCTCCCTTGGACTCCTACCTCCTGGCTTTTCATGGTTCTCTTTGGAAATTCATTTCCACAACTGTACTCCTCTTTGCCGCCACACCACACGATCCCTCTGCTGAAACCTCAGCCCCCGGCATCTCTCTCATGTCTATCTTGCACAGCAGCTGTCCTTTGACTTCTTGGAGCCTCAACCTGTGCCCCCTCCCTCTCCTCCAAGGTCATCACCAACTTCCCAGCCTCACACCGCCTCAGTCCAGCCTGATCCTTGAGTGTACCACCTCTGCCCCCACTCACCAGCATCGTTCTGTGCTGGTGGGTCTACCCTCCTGGCAACCCTGCTATCCCCAGCCTCAAGTGGGCCAATGTCCTATCTGTGACTCTGTACCGATAGCTGGAGAAAAAAAATGCGCCACTACACAGGCAGATAACAACTCAGACCCATGGGGTCCAGCCTCAGCAGAGGCCTCAGGCCTCTCTGTCCCTTGTCACCTCTCCTCTGTCACCAGCTCCTTTCTCAGCAAATGGCCTTGTCCTCCACATCCCTGGAGGCATGGAGCCCATATAGCATGAACCAGCTCCTTTTCCTTTGAGTGTTTCTATCTCCTGCCATCATGACCTTCCCTGCAGGCTCCCGGGAACAGGGTTCTTCTTCGAGATCCCATCTCTGCACTCTTCATGAATGTCATCAGTCACCTCTCTCCTTTTTGCCTAATGCTGTCCAACACCAGGGTCACCGGGGGGTCTGTAAATGGCCCAACCAGTGGACACTCCTTATTGGATCTGACCTTTGCCCTGCATTGGACCATCCCTCCTCCTTTCAAACTCGCTCCTCCATGGGTGTCTCCCCCTCTCCTCTAGTTTGCCTCCCACCCCCCCGAAATCTTTTCAAAACTCTTTCCTGTCCCCTTCCCTCTGCCCACCCCTTAAATGTCGCAGTCCCCAGGAGCTGGGTAACCAGGAGTGTGAAGAAAGTGCTGCTACTTTCATTTCAACAATTCTCTCATCAGTGCCCTCCTTCCTAAGCCATTGCTTGGTCCATACTTCATCAGCCCTCCTAGAATCTCAAGAGCCTCCTATGGTGTCTCCCTGCTCCCAGTCCTACTAGCTCAAGCTCATTTCTCCCAGTGCAGTTGGGTGTTGGTTTTAAAATATGAACAGACCACATCATGCCTCTGCTTAAAATTTTTCAGGGGCTCCCCAGAGCCACTAGGATAAAACTTAAATTCCTAGAGTGAGTCCCTGCCCACCTCCCTCCACCACAATACTCTTGCATCCATAGGCCATGTCAAATACACCATGTCACCCATCTTCCCAAATGCCTAACATGGCGCCTCATTGGTAAAAGAGGTGCATTTGTTAATGGGGCACCCAATCATTCTCTACCACTTAGTCGCCTCCAAACAAGCAACTTGCCAGTCAAGTGAATGATTGACTGAATTAATAAATGTATGGCCTGTGTTAACAACTCTTGGGTTTCCAGAAACTCTTTCTGCCCCTTGACAGGGTCTTGGTCCACCTAGTGCCCCTGCAAAAGTTCCTTCTCCCAACTGCCAGGCTCAGAGGGGCCCCTTCCGTCCTTTCTCTTACCCCACACCAGCCTCTCCACCACAATGGAAGCCTGACCGCACCTCTCTCTGGCTCCAGACCTTGTGATGTGAATGCCAGGAGAAGCTTGCCACTGGTCCCAGAGGACAACACGCTGTATGATTCCATTGGTATGAACTGTCCAGAAGAGACAAATCCATAGAGATAGAAGGCTTAGTGGTTTGTCAGGTCTGGGAGGGATCAAGGGAGAGATGGAGTGATTTAAAGAAAAAAAAAAGGCATGGGGCTTTTCTGGAGGTGAAGAAAATGTTCTGAAACAGACTGTGGTTACGGTAGCATGGATCTGTGAAAATCTTTGAATTGTACACTTTGAACAGGTGAATTGTATAAAATGTGTATTATAGGTCAAAGCTCTAAGAAAATCCCCCAAAAGCCATGATGGCTTCCCATCCCCGGCCAGGGAGACACTCAGGTACCACTCGGTTTATTGCTTATGGTGTAAGAGCCCTTGTCCTCAAGCCCTTTGTGTGGTTCATCTCCCTTCACCCTCACACAGCTCTCTAATGTAGGCGTTACAGGACATGCATTTTGCAGATGGGAACACTGAGAAGAGAGATTTCAGTGACTTGCCTGAGGCCCCACGATATGCTGTGGTTTGGTCTAGCAGGAGCACTTCTTACAATGGGTTATAGGATCTGTTTCCAAGTTTCTCCCCACTGGACTGGAGGCTCCTGGGAATTGATGAAAGTATCTGGTTCTGACCTAGCACTGGATTCCCCGCCCCTGCCCAGTGACCTTCAGAACTGACTCAAGAAACTGAGAAGGCTGTAGAATTGTGCTGGGAGTGGGCTCAGTGGGCTCAGTCTGGGACCCAGGCGCCTTTGACAAAGGCAGCGTCTATCCAGCCTGCACACTGCCTCCCCAACGAGGAGATAGATTCCAGCAACTCTTCTCTCCTGGGTCCTTGTGTGGTTTCCCTCCCCGAAGCCTGTCTCCCCTCCTGGGGCTTCTCCCTGTAACTAAGAGGTTGGCCCTGCCCAGAGCTCTCGGCTGCACTCCTGGGACCTGGTTCTGCCCCCAGCTGCCTCCCAAGGGCAGCAGGCAGCACAGGAAATGCCTCAAAGACCCCCCACCTCCGGCCCCTGTTCGGCCCTGGCTCTTGTGCCCATTCCAAGTCTCAGGAATGCCATCGGGGTCCCCTGATGTCCTGGCAGGTGGAGCTAGATTTGACGGGGAATCAGGGAAGGCATCCCTAGCTGGACACCAGGCCTCCATGAGGCAGAAGGATGTGTTCGAGGGAACAAGCACTTTCTCAGAGGACAGCCCTGGGGGGGGGGGCAGCAGGAGTGACCCCAGGTCCTAAGGACTTGGTGATAAGTGACTCAGCAGGGGCGTCACTCCAGAGGGAAGCAGACAGCATCTCCCGGCCCTGTCCCCAGCCCTGAGCAGCCTGGGGCTGGGAGTTTACTACTCTTGCTTTCTTTTTTCCTTCTGGAAGCCATTGCCTGCCTGGGCTTTCTCTCTCACACCCCCTCCCTCCCTCCTCTTCCTGGAACTCAAGTCACTTGCTGACATCCACGGACATTTTCTGGGGATCTTCTATAAGCAGCTCTATCCAAATAGCTTGGTTTGGGGACAAGCTAAGATAGTCTACTCAGAACCCTACAAGGCACTTAAGTGTATGAGAAGCGAAGACTAGCCCACATGCTCCTAGGCAGGGCCGGCCATGCCCTCTGACACACATTTTCCCCCCACGGCCCAGACCTCCCCTACCCTAAAAACAGACTAAAGACAGATGCTGGAATCAGTGTGAGCGCCAAGGCCCAGAGGGCCCCAGCAAAAACAGTCCCCCCTCAGCTCCCTGAAGGAGCAGCCTCGGGGGAGCCCGGTCCCAGGGCCCCGTGCTCGTGGCAGGGAAGTCACGCCAGCTCTTGGAAACCAGCGCTGGCAAAGGCCACTGGAATACCCAGGTGGCCTGGGGCAAGGGTGGAGGCAGCTGGCTCCCCTCCCGAGAACCTGAGACCCCACACTGGCCCCAACCTCTACCAACCCACAACCCCACTTGGGATGACACCCCCAGCAAAAGGCCAGCCCCCCAACTTGGCCGCCTGTCTGCAGCATAGAGTTTAGCTCGGGGTGGCTCCTGGGGCTCCCCTCCCCAGGAGGGTATGTGCAAAGTCGCTGCAACGCAGAAGAGCAGAGAGGAGGGAGGACAGCAAACAGAAGGTCTCCCAGTCCCGGCCCCCTCTCCAGCAGGAGGGGTAGTAGGCCTGGTGAGAAAGAGAGCCTTCCCCCAAGCCCCCGCCCCCAACTCTCTGTTCTGCACGCCCCAGGCAGAGGGTCTGGCGCCCACTGAGCGCTGGAACCGAGAGCCACACTTACCATGATGGAAAAGATGAGGGGAATCAGATTGAGAGGCCACACGGGGCAGAAGCAGGAGGCGATGGCAAGGATGAGGTAATCTTTGGGGACCTCTTGGTCTTGGGCAGAAGAGGCAGTGGCAATGGAGGACGCCCTCCTCGAGCTGGCCCGAGAGGCCGACCAGGGGAGTGTGGCTTCGGGGCGCCCCTCCGATACCACCTTGAAGGGCAGGCCGTGGCCATTCTGCTCCAGGTCCAGGGCCCCCGAGAGGGACGTGGACAGCTTCAGGGGCTTGTCATCCTTGCCTTCCACCTTCGTGAGGAGCTTCTCCATCTCTGGCAGGTCCAGGGGTGAGGCAGTGCCTGGCTCCTGGGCTGAGGGAAACTGAGGCCGCCCTGGGTTGGCCATGTTGGCTTGGGTCTGGGGTTGTTCCAGCTTCAGGCTGAGACGCTCGGCTGCAGAGGGAGCTCAGCACGCCATTCCTCAGCCCAGACTGGGGGCCGCCAGGTCGGGGGCTGAAGCGTCCCCCAGGGGAGCGAGGGCGGGGGTCGGCTTCTCCGGGCCTCCGAAGCTGGCCTGATGTCCCCGAGAAGCTTCGGGAAGCTGGAGCCTTCAGATCTGTTCAAGTTTGAGGCCAACTTTGCTGGTGCTGCTGACAGCACAGATGGGCGGGGAAGTGACAGAAAGCAGCTCCGAGAGCAGAGCAAAGAGGCTCCTCTCTCGGGTGAGGCTTAGGCTAAGTCAGAGAGAGGAGAGAGAGAGGAGAGAGAGAGAGAGAGAGTACACCACACAGCCTCCCTCCCTCCCCACCCTCCTCCGAGATGCTTTTCCTTTTCAATTCCCCTCTCCCCTGAGACCGTGCAGTGTGCTGCCTCAGCGCCAGCCCAGCCCAGCCCAGCCCAGCCCAGCCCAGAGGGACTTCAGTGGGCCTCTCCTTTCCACTGCAGCCACAGAGTCCGCCTCTCTGGTCTGGGGGCTCCAGATGGGGGAAACAGACAAAGTGGGTCACAAAGAGGCATGTCTTCAACCGTCTTGGGAAACACAGCCCTCTGCTTCTCTTTTGCTGGAGCGGGTCACACTTCCTCCTATCTGGGCCCTTCCTCCTCTCTCTCGGGCAATGCTGAGCCCTGGACCTACCCTAGGGCATCCCACCTGACCTCCGGCCCCCGGACACATCCAGGCCACAGCCTGGCTCTCTGCTCCAGGGGGAGAGGGAAGACTAAGCACCAAGGAAGGATCCTGCCTCAGTGGGTCTCTGAGCACCTCACCAAAGGGTGTTAGGAAGGAAGTGTGGATCTATCTCATGCCCATCTGAGCTTTTCTGGGGTGCTTTAATTAATTTATTTTTTTAAGATTGTATTTATTTATTTGAGAGGGAGAGAGAAAGCATGAGCAGGAGGAAGGGCAAAGGGAGAAGCAGGCTCCCCACTGAGCAGAGAGCCCCAATGCTGGGCTCGATGCAGGGCTCGATCATGACCTGAGCTGAAAGCAGATGCTTAACCTACTGAGCCACCCAGGTGCCCCTCTGGGGTGCTTTTAAAAAACAGCAAAGATACTCCTGTTCAGGAGCTCGCTGGTCTGAAGGACCTCAGTCCTGGGAGTCAGTCCTCTCTGATTCTTGCTGTCCCTCTTCACTCCCTCTCGAGTCTTCTCCCCGTTTCAGCCTCCTCCTCCAGGCTCCACGTCTCCCCTGTGTCCCTGATCTCTCTCTCCTTACAGTGTTTCGGAAGCGTGACCTGGAACCCCTGTGTGTGTGCCTGTGTGTGTGTTGGGGTGGGTGGTGGAAGAGGGTAAGAGGAAAGACCCTAAGCCCCTACGGTCATGCAGGTTGGGGGCTGGGGAGGCAGAAGCAGGATGGAGCCTCAGAGGTTGTGGGGTTCAGATCCTCTGATATCCCAAATGTGAGGCCGGAAACAGGAACACTCCTCTCAAGCAGACATCAGTCCCTTGTTCTGGTCCTGGAGCCAGTTTGGAGCAAGAGGAACCACTGCAGTGGAAAGAAGTAGCTTTGGTTTGTGTGTCAAGCTGGGTTCTGAAATGCTGCTTCCAGCAAGGGCTGTGTCCAGGTAGTGGGGGGAGGGGGAGAGGCTTGGGGGGTGGGGGACATGACCAGCTGAGAGAGGGGAGAACAGGGCACAGCAGAGCCACCTGCTAGGGGCTCAGAGGGAGTCTGGGGAGCAGAAAAGGCTCCAGAGGCTCCTAAGTTTCGAACATACTGTGTGGCTTTGGCACACATTGTCAAGTTTGGTAAATCTGAGTATATTATATTAAGAATTTTTGCTTCATAAAGGAAACCCATTGTTGTTTGCCAAATGCAAGCCTCCGGGGTAGGCAGTGAGACTGTTGCTGTCCGCCTGGAGAGAGAGAGAGAGAGAGAGAGAGAGAGAGGCCTTCCTCCTCATCTAGGTTCTTAAAGGAAGCTCTTCCTCCCCCAGGCCAGGGGTGGGGCAGGAGAGTGAGCTGGGCTTCCTTGCCCGGGAACTTCTGGAAATGTGCTAATGTCTTTTTAAACATGAGACCTCCTACAGAGGGTGGGAAGTTGGGTGCCTGGGACCCCTAAACTCCAAGTCAGTTTCCGGCTTGGACAGAATTCTGTATTACAGCTGGAAGCTGACCCTGGGTCCCCCCATGGGGCCTACAGCTGCCCAGCCCAAAGATTCCATAGCCTCTGGTCCAAAGGTGCCTCTTGAGCCGCTGAAACATAGCTGGTTCCAACTGAAACGTGCTGTAAGTATAGAACATACTGGGTTTCGAATACTTAGTACAAAAAGGAACGTAAGATGTCTCATGAATACTGTGTACATATTAAAGTGATAGTATTATTGTTACACTGAATAAAACAGGATTAAAATGAATGTCACCTCTGTCTTTTGGCCTTTTAAAAATATGACAACTAGAAAATTAAAAATTAGGGGCACCTGGGTGGCTCAGTGGGTTAAAGCCTCTGCCTTCGGCTCAGGTCATGATCCCAGGGTCCTGGGATTGAGCCTGGCATTGGGCTCTCTGCTCAGCGGGGAGTCTGCTCCCCACCCCCCCCACCGACCGCCGCCCCGACCCGCACTGCCTGCCTCTCTACCTACTTGTGATCTCTCTTTCTGTCAAATAAATAAATAAAATTTTTAAAAAATAACTCTTTAGAAAATTAAAAATTAAAAACATGGGTTGTGGGGCGCCTGGGTGGCCCAGTGGGTTAAAGCCTCTGCCTTTGGCTCAGGTCATGATCACAGAGTCCTGGGATCGAGCGCCACATCGGGCTCTCTGCTCAGCGGGGAGCCTGCTTCCTCCTCTCTCTCTGCCTGCCTCTCTGCCTACTTGTGATCTCTGTCAAATAAATAAAATCTTAAAAAAAAAAAAAGGGTTGTATTACGTTTCTATTGGGCAGTGCTGGCCTCGAACAGAATGAACTGACATAAAGGGGTCTTACATGATTTACATGACTTATATGACTTAATAAAAACACTAAGAGGAAAAAAAAAAAAGCCAAGAAGTCCCCAGGGTGGCTGGTGGCTGTGAGGTTGGCTTTCAAGGGTGGGGGCAGGCCAGTCTTGCCCCCTCACTGTGTGCCGCTGGGCTCACGGTGCCATCTAGTGGCCTGTAGTGAGAAGGGGAATGACCAGAGGTGGGGTTGCCTGCTCCCCCACTCTCCCTACACCCTCCTCCAAGGGGAGAGGCCAGGAGGCACCTTGGGTTGGGGCTCCCAGGCTGGGAAGCTGAGCCTAGCGAGCTGCTGGGTCTACAGCTGCAGTGGCCGCCTCCCCACGACCCCCACTCCCAACTAGGGTCTTCCACGGAGGCCCATGGACCATCCTCATCATCCAAAATGGGTTTGGGCTGCAATCCGTTTCCCATAGACACAGAGCTTCAGACTTGTAACGTGAAGATTCAGGGACTCTGGGACCGGTTTCTGCAGAGCAGCCTTCAGAAGGGGACATTGGGGTCGTCCAGCCCCACCCCCACAAGGCCTTTGAGCTGTGAGCCCCTGCAGCTAGACAGATGGACTGACCTTTCTGTTCCACTGCTGCCTGGTCACTTCCTTCCCTCCCCCACTTTCCTGGTGTGGCTGTGAGGTCCCGGGTGCAGCAGGTGTACCCCCCGGCTCCCTCGCCCAGGGTCTGGCCCAGTTACTGCTCACTGAACCAGAGGAAGATGCAGACAGAAACCACATGCCCAGTGTGTCCACACGGACACTAATTCCTACCTCTGTCTGCCCTGGGCTCAGCTCACCCCACGCCAGGAGCATCTGGGATCTGTGTGAGCACACGTGTGTGCCCACAGTCCCTCCCCCCACCAACACACACACACACTGTAAGAAAAGCTTGATGTCAGCCATCTGGGTGGTTCAGTGGGTTGGGCATCTGCCTTCGGCTCAGATCATGATCTCAGGGTCCTGGGATTGAGCCCCACATCGGGCTCTCTGCTCGGCGGGAAGCCTGCTTCTCCCTCTCGCTCTGCCTGTCGCTCTGCCTACTTGTGCTCTTTCCCTATCTCTCTGTCAAATAAATAAATAAAATCTTTAAAAAAAATAAAATTTGCTGTTTTCCTGCTCCTATCAGCAAGCCCCCAGATTTCACCTCCAGTGAGGTTGCATCCCTCTGAAAGTACCCTCTCGGGATGCTAGGATCGCTTCTTGCTCAAAACATTTTCCTACCCCTCTTTGGAAGGTGCTCTGAGGAAACAAATCTTTCCCCTTGAAAAGGCAATTATGAAGAACCTAATAGATACTAACTCTGTTTGCGTCCCTCCAAATTCTCTTAGGGTATGTTTGTGTACCTACATGCCTGCCTCCGGTTAGAATCGTGGGCACAGACCATTTTTGCGATCTGCCCTGCTAACTCGTGATTTTCACTCTATTAGAACACCAGAGTT
Organism: Mellivora capensis; assembly: GCA_004024625.1. Classification (NCBI taxonomy): domain Eukaryota; kingdom Metazoa; phylum Chordata; class Mammalia; order Carnivora; family Mustelidae; genus Mellivora; species Mellivora capensis. Next base: position 58,686 of record PISX010000180.1, read on the forward strand.
TGCTTTGCCAAGCCTCAACGGTTGGCCATTCGTGTGATTACAAATCTCCCCTGTGCCGTGCCTCTGGGGCTGCCTTTTTGCAAACAGAGTTTTCAGTTTTGGATGACTCCCTTGGAGTCTTTTTATTGTGACTTTGCCCATTTTTTTTTCTACCAGAAAAGGAAGAGAGATGCAGGACAACTAGCAATCTATAAATGTGCCCTTTTCTCCACACCTCTGGTGACATCAGTCTGACGGTTGTTACCTATTTTTGCTGGTGTGTCTCCTTCACTGCTAGGCAGACAAGGTACTGCTCCCGGTGATGGAGGCAACGAGGATAAAGGAAGGGCCTGGAAGGCACAGACTTCCTAAGAGCAGCCAAGAGACCTTGTGTATTGGAGCCCGTTGTGAGCTAAGAGGCTGCTACCAGTGTCTGTCATTCTTCTCTGCCCCCCTCTCCTTCGAGACTCTTCCAGTGGACGGCCACTCTCAACCTTATAGATACAGGATTTCTCTCTTTAGGTATACTAGTCCTTCATAATTTTTTTTAAAAGATTTATTTATTTGGGGCGCCTGAGTAGCTCAGTCATTAAGCGTCTGCCTTCGGCTCAGGTCATGATCCCGGAGTCCTGGGTTTGAGGCCCACATCTGGCTCCCTGCTCAGCAGGAAGCCTGCTTCTCCCACTCTTCCTGCTTCTGTTCCCTCTCTTGCTGTGTCTCTCTCTGTCAAATAAATAAATAAATTTGTTTATTTATTTTTTTATTGTATTATTTATTTAATATTTATTTATTAGAGAGAGAAAGAACATGAGCTGGGGAAGGGGTGGGGGGCAGAGAGAATCTCTAGCAGATTCAAGGTATTCTGGCCCAGGGGACCCTAATGCGTCAGGGAGAGGCAGGGAGAACCTGTGAGGTCAGCACATACACATATGCACACACAAATACTCACACGTCCACATGTCTGTGTAAGCAGTCACATAATGTGTGGATGTCAGAAAATGCTTATGACAAACAAAAACAAGAAAAAAACCCTTTGAGGGATGCCTGGGTGGCTCAGATGGTTAAGCATCTGCCTTCGGCTCAGGCCATGATACCAGGGTCCTGGAATCGAGCCCCGTGTCGGGCTCGGCAGGGAGTGTTTCTCTGTCTCCCTCTGCCCTTCCCCCAACTTGTGCACGCACCCGCTCTCTCTCTGTCTCTCATTCGCCCTCAAATAAATAAAATCTTTTTTTAAAAAAACAACCCTTTAAATACTAGGCAAACACCTAACAGCATGGAAATACACACACGTGTGCACTCAAACACGTAGTCCTGATGAGACAGTAACTAATGTGTTGTGGACTTGAGTTTATAAAACACTTTCCCGGGGCGCCTGGGTGGCTCAGTGGGTTAAAGCCTCTGCCTTCGGCTCAGGTCATGATCCCAGGGTCCTGGGATTGAGCCTGGCATTGGGCTCTCTGCTCAGCGGGGAGCCTGCTTCCTCCTCTCTCTCTGCCTGCCTCTCTGCCTACTTGTGATCTCTGTCTGTCAAATAAATAAATAAAATCTTAAAAAAAATAAAAAAATAAAACACTTTCCCAGGCATTCTCTCTTTATAACAACCTTGTGAATAGAATATGTCTTAATAGCTTCCACTCAGTGAGTGCTCACAGGGCCAGGCACTATGCTACGTGCTTGAAATGCATTCTCTCATGTAGTCTGCGCAACAGCCTATGATGTAAGTGCTTATTTTAGTCCGTTATACAGAGCGCAACACCAAGGCTCAAAGCCCTTAGGTCATTTGCCAAGGCCACTCAGCTGCAAAGTGCAGAGACTGAGAAGTACTTTCACATCCCTCCCTGCGACCTCACACATCTGCTGCACATGCGCGATTCCACCTGCAGGGGACGCCCTCACCATGCCTGAGCTGAGCGTGCCCTCCAGCCAGAACAACCCACCTCTTTCTGTCCTGGAACTTGAGAAAGCAGGACTTGCTGGTCATTTTACTATGTTTCCAGGGCATGAAAACCTGGAGCTGAAGTGAGGCAGAAGCACTGTCCAAACTGGTCATAAGATTATAATAACATACGAACAGTAACACCTTCTGCTATGGAACACCTTCTCCTTGCCAGAAACCGTACATTCCGAACGAATGTTAACCCTGTGTCAGCGGTGAGGGACTAGAGGTCTAGAGAGGCTGAGTGATGCCATGGGTTGTGCAAGGAGTGAGGGGCTGGGCGGAGGTTGGACCCCAGGATGGTCTGGCTCTTTCCTTTCCACTATCAGACTGTGGCACTGCCTCCCCACAGATGGAAGGCTCACTGGGCAGGCCTGGGGCCAGATTCCCACATTCTGTTCCTGGTTGAACCCTGCGATTCCTCTGCCCAGAACCAGAACCTTCCTGGGGATCTGTGCTGCAGACACCCGCCCTGTGGAATTGGGAACCCTAACACCTATGGGCTGGGGACAGGAGGACAGGACGCCAAGTTTGCCAGCCAGTGTCTTGCTTGCAGAAAGCAATGATATCTTTAATTATGGCCTCACCTTGACTGTTTAGAGGACTCCTTGCTCATCTGTGGGTCTATACGCATCTCTCCAGCTTCTGTGATGTTCCTCATTCTGAGCTGGGTCCCTTTTCTTCCCCCAGCTGGCAAGTGTCCTGCTCTCCAAGGAGACCAGAGAGCCCTCAGGCCTCCCCTCACATCTGGGTTCTCAGCATGGCCAGCAGCAGCCCGTGGATCAGCCCATCAGCATGAGTGAGGCCAGAGATCAGCTCGGGAGTGCTCAGAGCAAATGCTCTCCAGACCTCTCAGGGAGGGCTGGTTGTGCCTCCCACTTTCTCAGCAGGATTGGCCTGAGACCCTCATCTCATTCCCTTAACCTCTTCCCCATAATCTTTCCTGATTCTGTGTCTGCCCCCTCATCGCAGAGGCTCTGGCTGCACTGGACCCTTTTTCCCTGGGAGCTCCAGGCACCCAGGATCAGGGTACAGGCGGGACTTACTGGCCTGCCCTAGGCTTCCTTTCCCCGAGACCAGCCCAGAGACCAGCCCAGACCCCCCACCCCCACCCCATTCCCTAAGACAGCAGCTCAGTGGGGTGTCCCATCCAGAGATGAGACAGACTGTATCCCTAGTCTCTTGGAGCCACCCCCCTCTTCAAATATCGTCATCTCTCCCACAGTGCTCCACACGGTGCTCAGCCACACCTGGGGTCTTGCCATGGATCAATGTCCCAGGTACATACCTACCTGTGGGCATCAGCCCCTGGGCCTGACATTCCAGAGTGAGCTCCCAGACCTCAGGCCTTCCTGCGACCCTGGGCTATAGGGCCCAGGGGACACCTGATAGCAGACAGAGATGATAGCTTTTCCGTTTTTATTTGGTTCCTTCTCTTAACATCACAGACTTGGGGGACTGCCGCAGGCAGGGATGTGGATGCCACATTATCACCAGACACCGGGTGTCACCCACATTCCTTGCATACAAGTCCCCCTATCCAAAAGCTCCCTTTCGCCTATAACAAAACAAAACAAAACAAAACCAGCAAGAGAACATAGGGCTCAGAGGCACAGGAATGCAAAGTTCACTTTCCAAGAAGTGGTCATCAAAGGTCTGTCCAAACAGAAGAAAGAGCCCAGCAGGGTCCTGCTCCTTTCCCAGAGCCACCATCCCTGGCTGGGATCAGGGTGGCGAAGAGGGGTGCTGGGAAGTGCAGCCCTGGTCTCTGGTTCCCTCCCAACTGGCAAGGCTGCCTCCCCCCCCCCCCCCCCCCCCCCCTCTCTCAGGCCTCAACCCTTCAGTTTTTTCTCGGTCCAGGACGTTTTTTAGCAGTCTTCCCTCCTGTAGCCATCCTGCCATTGGCGGTTCCCGGGCCGGCCTGCCTCCAGGCGCACCGGTCTCTGCGGGGGCCGGTCAGCAGTGCTGGAAGCCCAGCCCGGGGCCCGCACGCAGGTGCCCCCGCGGCCAGGCGAAGGGAGCCCCGGGCCGGCGCCAGCTTCCCGTGGACGCCTGAGCCGAGCCCTGAGCCTCGGCCCCCGCCCGGGGCCGTCCCGGGGACATGTGCGGGGAGCACGAGGCGCAGCGCGGCGCGAAGGGGCCTGCGGACGGCAGGGCGGGTGGCGGCGGCGGGCTGGAGCCCGCATCCCCGCTGCCCCCGGCGCGCGCGGCCTGGCTGTGGCACTCCAGATGCCCGCAGGGCCAGCGGGGCGCGGGGCTGGCGCGCAGGACCAAGGAGAGCGCCGCGATGCGGTGGATGGCCCTGCGCAGCGTGGCGATCTTGGAGAGCCTCTTGCCGCCCAGGTCGTGGCGCAGCGCCCGGCGGAGAGCGTTGAAGGCCTCGTTGTAGTCCAGGATGCGTTTTCGCTCCCGCACGTTGGCCGCCATGCGCCGCGCCTTGGAGCGCACCGGCCGGGTACGCGTCCTGACACCCGCCGTCTCCTCCTCGGCCTCGCCGTTCTCCCTCAGCACCCCAAAACCCCTCCCGGCCTCCAGGCAAGAGCCCCGCAAGTCCTCAGAGGAGCCCTCGGCCCCCTTGAGACCTCTGAGGCCTGGCCCTGGCCCGCCTCGGTGCATGGCCTTCCCCAAGCCTTGTTGCCCCGGCTCTGGCTCACGGAGCTGACAGTCCACCTTCTGAGCGTTGACTCCAGCAAGCTGGACACTCCCCAGACGGGCCCTCTCTAGTTGGGCTTTATGGCACCACGTGGCTCTCCACCCTTCCCATCCATGCATCTCCCTCCTCCTGCTTTATTACCTGCCTCCAGGTAGGCTGGTGAGGGAGGAACCGGGAGGAAGGAAACAACCAAGGGAGGAAGCATGCAGATTCTTGTACAAGGGGACCAGACGGGCAGCCTGGTCACGCCCAGGGCAGTGCTCCAGCCGCCAGGGAGAATTGGCTCTGCCTCACTCAAGGGCCTTTCTCTGGGGACCAGGTTGAAAATTGTACCTTGCAGACCCTAAATATAGTGCCAAATTTGGCCTCTGGGCCGGAGTGCTGATAGGGGCACTGTAGGGTTGCAGGGGGTGTGGTGTGGGGTGGGGGTTGAGTGCATTTCAAGAACCTTGAAAGTTCTTATCAAGACCTGTGGACAACACAGACACGCATAAGGGACCCATAAGGAGGAGACATATCTAATACAGCAGGGCCCCGCAGGTAATGGGGACTTGGAGCTTCTTGGTTTTTTCAGCTACCAGAGTGAGGCTGGCTGGGGTTCTGGGTTTGGGTTTTGATTGGGCCTTACTCTCCCTCTACCTCTCTTTGGCTCCCACTTCTGAAGGCAGAGCTGGACTGAGTCAGCAGAGGTGTGATGGAGATGGTCTTGTGGTCCTCCGGCTCCCTTTGTGGTACCTGTTGGGGCATCTCTTGGTATTCAGGGCCCTTGGGCCCCTCTGTCTCATGACACAGCACTGCCAAGTTATGAACTCAGTGAGCCCATCCCACCCACCCATTCCTGGGGATTTGAATTTTAAATAGAGTCTCAGAAAAAGAATAGTACTTAATCCTAGAGAAAAACCCTCAATACAAGTTCAGGCATCCACAAGAGCGTTATTGGGAGCACCAAGGTCAATCTCATTCCCAGCCACTGTCCAAATGCCTCCAAAATGCAAAGGTTTGCTGTGGCATCAGCTGGGATGGGTATAGGGTTCACATCCATCTCACCAAAGAGCATGCCAACAACCCCATTATTTCAAACTATTCATTGCTCCACGGAGGAAGAGAACAGGCACCAGAAAACACATTATGTATGTATCTGTGTGATTATTTGATTTATTGCCAGTCTTGCTCACTAGACTGTAAGCATCCTAAGGACATTTGTATTTCTGGGGATCTAGTCCCCAAATCTGCAATATCTGTGAAAGTCATAAGTGAATGAAGGCAGAGAGATGTTTTCACCTCTCTATTCAATCTGTTTCCCATCACCCCACAACACACACATATGCACAAACAAGCATACAGAGAGGCATGCCTCCAGCAGGATTCCACACAAACCAGAGGCCACAGATGGCTGAACACCCACGTCCACCCATCCAGCTCAAGTAACAGGATGTTAGTCTCACTGGGTCTCAGGGCAAGAGACAGAATCAGGTCAAAACCCAGAGAATCCTCTTTCTGAGTGTTACTCTATGGCCACCTCTGCTCCCACCCCTATCCAGGTCCCTTAGCCCCTCCAACCCAGTCTAGAGAATTGAGTCACTGTCCTGCTCATGGCTTTGTCCAGCCCTTCAGAAAAGCCTGGCCCCAAGGACCAAGGGTGGGCAGGTCAAGAGGTAACAGGTAGACAATTCAGTCCCATAAGGACCCCGTGGGAGAAGTGATTTGGTGGGTAGAAACCCATTCCTACCTTACCCCCCTCAGCCAGTGTCCCCTTCTGAAATTTCCCCTAGCCAGTGTCCCTTTCTGAAATTTCTCCCATCCAGGGCACAGTTGGGCATATGAGTGCTTCCAGAGAATTCCACTAGACAGGGAGGCAGGAGACCAGGTTCTAGCTCTGCTACCAACTTGCTACATGACTCTGTACCAGTCATATCTTCTTCTCTGTACCTCAGTTTCTTTTTGTTTGTAAAGAAGACATCCTCTCTACAAAAGAACATAGCCAGGACCAGCTACGTAATTTGCAGGGCCTGGTGCAAAAGGAAAATGTGGGGTCGCTTGTTCATATTTATCGAGAATTTGAAGATGGTGACAACAGAGCATTAAACTGAGCTTGGGACCCTTCTAAGCAGGGTGGTGTGCACAGGTCCCATGCCCATGAAGGTGGCCTTGAGTGTAGGACACAAGTAGTGTAGTGGTAATGAGCACAAGCTTTGAATCTAAACTCATCTAATAGTTGTTTCTCTTGTAAAGACCTCGGAAAAGGCTCTGAACCTCAGTCCTCTACCTGCAAAATAGGATACCAGCCTCAGAGGTCTTGGTGAAATGGGTCCCAGTAAAGAGTGGTCCTCGGGGGAAAAAAAAAAAGTGGTCCTCGAGAAATACTACAGCTGCTTATCTTCAGGGTAACCTCAGTCCGAATGTGATCATTAACAGGTTTCCCCTCCACCATGGTGTCTCCAGAGAGCCCATAACCCTCTCACCCCATCAGGAGGAAATAGATGGGCAAGCCCAGAGCCCCTTCCCCCATTCACAGGATAGACATGACCTATCCAAGGAATCCTCCCCTTCCCACCGATCCCCCAGGACAGCCTCACAGAGGAGAGAGCAGGAGCTGAAGGGAGGGTGTCAGTAGGGTGATTCACAAGGTTTAAGTGTTTGCAGCATCTTTCCTTCCTCCTAGCGAGAACTCACAATCCACCGGGAGCAGGCTGCTGCTTAGTCCTAATTAGTAATAATGGCAATCATCACCTTAATAATATTGGTGTTGACTTGTATGGAGTGCTTATTTAGGCCAGGCATGGTACTAAGGGCTGTTTATTTATTTTTACTGAGTGCTTTTTTTTAAAAGATTTTATTTATTTGAGAGAGAGAGAATGAGAGAGAAAGAGAGCATGAGAGGGAAGAGGTCAGAGGGAGAAGCAGACTCCCCGCCAAGCAGGGAGCCCGATGCAGGACTCGATCCCAGGACTCCAGGATCATGACCTGAACCGAAGGCAGTTGCTTAACCAACTGAGCCACCCAGGCGCCCCTACTGAGTGCTTTTTAAACCTATATTATCTTAGCCCCACAACAATCCTATATGGAGGGCCCTGTTAATGTAATACCCATTTTACAGACTGTGACCCAGAGAGAACCTAAGTAGCTTGCCCCAAATCAGAGGGCTGAGCTGTGGCTGAGCCAGGATTTCAAATTAGGCAGTGTGGCTCCTACTCAAAGATCAAGGTCTTAACCCATCTGGGCTGGACCTGGTTCTCAACTCAGGGAGTACCCCCACCCCCACCAACCACCTGCTGTTTTAGAGGCCTGACACCTCCCTCTTTGAAACAAAAGCCATTAAGAAATTCAAATAGTTTCAACCAAGTGTTAAAAAAAAAAAAAAAAAAAGAGCTTGGCTGATAGAGGGGTTGGGGGAGGGAGGGAGGGTTCCCCGCCAGGCTCCCCCCCAATGAAGAAAGACAAGTAGAAAAGAATAGAGACCATAGGCTGGAAGCCAGGAAAAGTCCAGAGGAGCCCAACTGCCCACCTCTTGGAATGAGATTTGTTGCCTGGGGTTTCCTTGGCTAATCTTGTTTCCCACTCTGGCTGAACTGATGGCCACGGGGACCCCAGGAAGAGCACAAGAGAGCAGGAGTGACAGACCAGTGGCCCCCTGCTTACCTTCCTGCAGGTGAGCAAGGGCCCAGTAAGCCAGGAGTCAAGAACAGCCTGGAGCTGTCTATGCACATGGGAAGGGAAGGCTGTAGGCCAGAATTCTGGATGGAGATCTGGGGTCCCTAGGCTCTGCAGCCACTCCCTAAACATTCCCTCTCTGTGAAGCCAGCTGCGAGAGCCCTTCCCCGTGGGCTCCCCCTCTTTATTTTTATTTTTAGTTATTTTTATTTTCTTAAGATTTTATTTATGTATTTGAAAGAGAGCACGAGTAGGGGTGGGGGGAGGAGCCGAAGGAGAAGCAGAACACCCCCCACCCCCCCACCTCCGCTCCCGCACTGAGGAGGGAGGGCCAGAGATAGGGTTTGATCCGGAGGTGGGGTTCGATCCGATGACTTTGAGATTATGACCTGAGTCTAAGACAGTCACTTAACCAACTGAGCCACCCAGGCTCCCCTTTATTTTTATTTTGTTTAAAATCAGTTAACATCCAGTGTATTACTGGTTTCATAGATAGAGTTCGATGACTCATCAGTCGCATACAACACCCAGTGCTCAGTCCATCTAGTACCCCCCCTTAATGCCCATTACCCATTTACCCCATCTCCCCACCCACCTCCCTTCCAGCAACCCTTAGTTTCCTAGAGTTAAGAGTGTCATATAGTTTGTCTTCCCCTCTGATTTCATCTTATTTTCTTTTTCCCTCCCTTCCCCTATGTTCATCTCTTTTGTTTCTTAAATTCCACATATGGGAATGTGGAATTCAGCTCTGGTCATGATCCCAGGGTCCTGGGATGGAGTCCTGCATCAGGCTCCCTGCTTACCGGGGAGCCTGCTTCTCCCTCTGCCTGCCATTCCCCCAGCTTGTGCTCGCTCACTCGCTCTGAAAAATAAAAAATAATAATAATAGTACATAAAATCGGGGTGCCTGGGTGGCTCAGTGGGTTAAAGCCTCTGCTTTCGGCTCAGGTCATGATCCCAGGGTCCTGGGATCAAGCCCCACATCAGGCTCTCTGCTCCATGGAGAGCCTGCTTCCTCCTCTCTCTCCCTGCCTGCCTCTCTTGCCTACTCGTAATCTCTGTCTGTCAAATAAATAAATAAAATCTCTAAAGAAAAATAGTACATAAAATCATTTTCTTAAAGATTTTATTTATTTACTTGACAGAGACCACACGATAGGCAGGGAGGCAAGCAGTGGTTGGGGGGGAGCAGGCTCCCTGCTGAGCAGAGAGCCCCATGCAATGCGGGGCTTGATCCCAGGACCCCGAGGTCATAACCTGAGCCAAAGGCAGAGGCTTAACACACTGAGCCACCCAGGCGCCTCTATAGTACATAAAATCTTTTTAAAAATTCCACATATGGGGACGCCTGGGTGGCTCAGTTGGTTGGACGACTGCCTTCGGCTCAGGTCATGATCCCGGAGACCCGGGTCTCCGGGATCGAGTCCCGCATCGGGCTCCCAGCTCCACGGGGAGTCTGCTTCTCCCTCTGACCTTCTCCTCGCTCATGCTCTCTCACTGCCTCTCTCTCAAATAAATAAATAAAATCTTTTTTTAAAAAAATTCCACATATGAGTGAAATCATACAGTCTTTCTCTGATTGATTTATTTCATTTAGCATAATACCCTCATAGTGATTCAAAGGGGCACCTATACCCCAGTGTTTATAGCAGCAAGGTCCACAAGAGCCAAAATATGGAAAGAGCCCAGATGTCCATTGGCAGATGGATAAAGAAGATGTGGGGCATATATACAATGGAATATTACTCGGCCATTAAAAAATGAAATCTTACCATTTGCAATGACGTGGATAGAACTAGCAGGCTCCCCTTAACTCCATCTCAGAATTTAGCAGATCAGATTGTGCTTTTATATTCATGCTGGGTCCACATCTAGGTCCCCTCTGTATTCCCAGTCCTAAGCACAGTGCCTGGTATACAGCGGGTACAAGGAAATTTTTTCTGAGCTTCGAAAAATGGTGCAATCCCTGATATTAAAAAAATTCATTAACTATGGAAACACCACACTGGTCTGATCAAACAAGCTCTGTATTCAAATCCAGTAAACATTTATTGAACATCTACAAATACCAGACCCAGCAGTATAGGCCTTCCCATGTGTTGACAACCACAAACGTGTATTAACTTAAGTCTACAGAAGCTCGGGATTAAAACAGAAGGAAATAAACTGCAGCCACATAGAAATGCTCTAATATTCTCCAACCACTCCATTCCCTGGGGGTGGATTTGATAGTTGTCAAAGCTATGGTCCTCCGGGTGCCTGGCTGGCTCAGTTGGTGGTGCAGGTGACTCTTGATTTTGGGTGGGTTGTAAGTTCAAGCCCCATGTTGGGTGTGGAGATTACTTAAAAATAAAATCAAGGAAGAAAGGGAGGGAGGGAGGAAGGGCTCTCATAGTGTGTTGTAGAGTATCTGAGACCTCATCCCAGATCTATGGAACTCAAAATTCTGTCTTAACAGCAACGTGGTTGGAATGCTCAGAAGGATGTATTTGTTCCATCAGCGTCTAGCTCAGTGGCTACTACATTTTAGCTTGCATCAGAACGACTGCTGCGCGTTCGCTCCATCATGCCTCGCATACCACAATGTAAGGTTTATTCAAGGATAATTTTGATTACACGCAATTTTCTTCTTGCACATTAACTTTAAGAAATCCCTACCCATGTGTTAGAGGGAGGGAACATTTATGCCAAGAGACAACTATGGGTCTCAAAAGGAACAAAACAGCCACAGAAAATCAGCAAGGAAAAAACAAATGAGATTGAACCACCGACTTCTCTTCTGGTCCCCTAACATGAACCCTCAAACCGACCTTAAAACGAGGTTAGGAAAAGCCAAGAAAATGCCCAAGCAGCCCCAGTTCCCAGACCTGGGAAGGGTCCCACCCCAATCCCTTCCTCCCTCAGCCCCCAAACAGCTCTTCCTTCCCGCCTTTCACACATTTCCAGGCCAGCTCCCCCCACCCCTCCGCGCCCTTCCCCGCACCGATCAGGAAATGGCCCACGGCTCCAAATTCATAATTCTGAGCCACACTCTCCTGACAAACGGCCGGGGCCGCCCGAAAGGGACGCCTTCGAGCGCCCGCCCCCGGCCCGCTGCCCACGAATCCCGGGGAGCCGCGGGGACCCGGTGGGCTCGCGGGGCGTCGTCCCCGCGGCGCGCGGCTCCGCGGGGGCCTCGGGCGCGGGGAGCGCGGCGGGGCGGCCGGACATCAAAGGCGGGCGGCGGGGCAGGCATTTCCGCGGCACCTGCGGCGGCCGCCGGGCCCTCCCGCCCCGCGGCTGGAATCCGCCCCCGCCCGGGAGCACCGCTCCTCCCCGCCCCGCCGCGGCCGGGCAGCGCAGGGAGGAGGGGCCGCGGCCGTGATTTAGGGCCGGGCGGTTCCGCTGGCGGCCGCCAAGGTGCCTATTACCTCTCGGCTGGGCCTGGATCGCAGGAATTCCTGCGCTCCCTCTGGAAGTTCCGGCGTCGCTCGCCCGAGGGAGGGCCCAGGTCCCCCCAGAGAGAGAGCCCGGAATGGGGGGACGAGCTTTCCGCAGAAACCGAGACCGCGGGGCGCCGAGAACCCGACCGCGCCGCAGAGCCGACCCGGGCAGGCCTGCAGCCTTCCTTCGCCTTCAGCGGTCGGTTCCGAGAGAGTGTAGGGGTCGTTCGGAATCTGGCGAATGTGGGGTCCGTTTCAGGCGCTGCCCATTCCTTCATTTCTTCATTCATTCCTTCAACGAAAGTGTACTGACTGCCCTCTAGTTACTGGTGCAGATTAATGAATAAAACAAAAACCTGTTCTCACGGGAGCCACATTCTAGTGCGGAAAGCAAATAATCAGGAAAATAAGTCATTTATGGAGGAAATAAGTACTATTAGACGTACTTTAGGAGGTAATAAATGTTGGGGGAGGGGGAACAAAACAAACAAAACATCACAAAAGACAGAAGAGTGGAGAGTGTATGCAGGTTCAGGGGTTGGGGGAGGTGGGGTCAGGGAAAGCTCACCTGAGAAAGTGACATCTGAGTAAAGACCTGAATGAGACAAGGCACTGTGGCTATCTCGAGGAAGAGCTTCTGGGCAGAGGGAACAGCATGTTCAAAGGTCCTGAGGCAGGAGAGTATGGACAAGTTTCAGGAGCATATGGACAAGCAAGGTGGCCAGTGAGGGTAAGGGAGTGACAAGGGAGCTTGGGTTGGTGACACGGCCATGTAGGCTACTACAATATCTTCCAGTTGTACTTGGGCAAGAGATGGGAAGCCATTAAACATTGATTTCCTCTGTCTTTAAAAACAAAACAGGGACACCTGGCTGGCTCTGCCAGGGAGCTTGTGACAACTGATATCAAGGTTGTGAGTTCAAGCCCCATGCTCGGTGTAGAGATTACTTTTTAAAAAATCTTTAAAAAAAGATTTTATTTCTCTATTTGACAGAGAGAGTGAGAGAGCACAAGTAGGGAGAACAGTAGAGAGCAGTAGAGAGGGAGAAGCAGGTTGTGTTGGTGTCCTCCCAAGCAGACAAGGGCTGGAAAGGCACTGAAGACTGAGGGAACCACATGTGGGAGGGCCCGGAAGTTTAAGCCATTGTAGTACAGTGAGGACAATGCAGTAAATTCACTTTGCCAAGACATGATATGAAAGACCAGGGAGGGGCACCTGGGTGGCTCAGTTGGTTAAGCAGCTACCTTCGGGTCAGGTCATGAATCCAGGGTCCTGGGATCAAGACCCACATCAGACTCCCTGCTCAGCGGAGACCCGTGCTCCTCTCTCTCCTGCCTGCCACTCTGCTTACTTGTGCTCTCTCTCTCTCTCCCTCTCTCTGTTAAATAAATAAATAAAATCTTAAAAAAAAAAAAAAAAAAAGACCAGGGAGTGGGACATGAGGCTGGGGATTGCTAGGAATCATGCTAAAAAGCTTGTCTTTTTGTCACTGTAGGTCCCTGGGTACCACAAAAGGATGTTAATTTGAGGAGTGACACAGTTGTATATGGTATATGGATTGTAGCTAGAGGTCCTTGGAGCAGTATGGAGACGGGATCTAAGGCAAACTCCAGTTAAGAGGTCACTGGAGGGGTCCAGGTGACAGGGGAGGGGTCTGAGCCATGCAGGTTGGTGGAGGGCGGCACTGGAGTCAACACCTGTTTGGAAAGTGGCTTTGGTACACAGAGGGTGGCCAATTGGATGTGGCAGATTATGAAAAGGAAAGTGCTATCCTCTCCCCATCCTCCTTCGAGAACCAGAAGCCAGGGGTCTCTGAGCAGCCCCTCGTGATGGGCTCTCCGAACTAGGGTCCAACTGTGGACAAGAAGAAGGCTCAGGTAGGGCAGAGAGCTAGCTGATGGCATTGTGGTCACCCTGATGGGGGTGGGGAGAGACCTGGGACACTGGGGCATTCAGTACCTGGTTTTTGTTGTCGTTGTTGTTGTTTGCTAAGTAGCATCAGAGAGTCTTCTTTTTTTTAATCATGTATTTTTTTTAAGATTATTTATTTATTTATTTGACAGACAGAGATCACAAGTAGGCAGAGAGGCAGGCAGAGAGAGAGGAGGAAGCAGGCTCCCCGCCAATGCGGATCTCGATCTCAGGACCCTGAGATCATGACCTGAGCTGAAGGCAGAGGCCTTAACCCACTGAGCCACCCAGGTGCCCCAAATCATATATCTTTTAAAGATTTCATTTATTTATTTGACAGACAGAGATCACAAGTAGGCAGAGAGGCAGGCAGAGAGAGAGGAGGAAGCAGGCTCCCCGCTGAGCAGAGAGGGGCTCCATCCCAGGACCCTGAGATCATGACCTGAGCTGAAGGCAGAGGCTTAACCCACAGAGCCACCCCAGGCACCATCCAGGTGCCGCACTTAATACGATTTTGTTATTAGGATCATTATTCTCTTTCTGGCAGACTGACCACCCAGGAGTTCTTTCTTCCAAGCTCACACAGGCATAGGGCCCCTCCACCCTACCCCAAAATGCCCAGCCTGCAGAGTAACTTCCCTCCATCAAGCACATCCCGATAGCTTGTTCCTTCTTGCTCTAAAGCAAGAATATTCCTTGACCTACACTCACCTCTGCTGTCTCTATAACACTTCCCAGCAGAGTGGTTGTTTGGGCTCTGGAATAAGACCATAATTAATTAGCTGTATAGCCTGGGGCAAGATGCTTAATTAATTGCTCAGAGCCTCGGTTTTCTTATCCGTAAAGTGGGGACATGTAGTAGTATGGCTTCATCAGATTTGTCCTGAGGATGAAATGAAACAGCACATTATGCTTTCAGCCCAGCGCCTGGCTCCTCTAATGTGATCTACGAATGGTAACTTTCTCCTTCTGCCACAGCCAGTTGCCACTAAAGTTGTAAATCACCCAGGAACTAAGAGCATCCTCCTCCCTTCCACCCCAGGACCAAACTCCTTATCACCTCCACCCGCTAATGACCCGGTGATTGGCTTCTCATTAAAGCAATGACAAAGGGCTTCTGTGATTTTAGCCTGGTTCTAATCAGCCATAGATCTGCCTCAGGGTCAGTCAGGGGTGAGGTAGGAATTCTGGGTCCTGGGGCCAAGCTTCCTGTAGACTGAGGACTCTGTCTCCCTCTCTCCTGGGGAGGCAGCCACTGCCCTGACCTGGAATTCTTAGGACAAGGCACTGCTATTGGGGCAGAAAAACAGGGTTCCTTCTACCCCCCAGTGGCCAGAAGGCCAAGAGGCAGGTGTCTCAAGGGGCCATCTCTGCCCTCCTGAAGTTCAGTGTTCTCATCTGTCAAATGGGAACACTAAATGATAACACCTACCTCGTGGGGTCGGTGTGAGGATAGATGATAAATTGAATGTATATTTCTACAACTTTGTAGGTATCCATAAGTGGTAGTCATTATTGTCATTGTTATTGCTTTCGTGATTATTGGATTTCTATTTTTATTATTATTAGAACTCAGGTGCCAATTTTTCCAACTCCATTTGACAAATAGCTTATTATGTCTGCAGTGATTCATACCACCACATTTCTATAATGGCACTCTCAGCCATTTCTGCTTAATCCTTCTGTGATCTGGTAATCCCTTGGCTTCCTTGTCCATTTTCAGAATTATTTTGGATGTTCTTGGCCCCTTACACTTCCATGGGAACTTTAGAATCCTTTTGTTTAGGATAATCGTCCCTCTGATGATTCTTCAGTGATTTTTTTTTTTTTTTTAGATTTTATTTATTTATTTGATAGACAGAGATCACAAGTAGGCAGAGAGGCAGGCAAAGAGAGAGGAGGAAGCAGGCTCCCCGCTGAGCAGAAAGCCCTATTCGGGGCTCGATCCCAGGACTCTGGGATCATGACCTGAGCCAAAGGCAGAGGCTTTAACCCACTAAGCTACCCAGGCGCCCCCAGTGATACTTTTATATCTCTTCTTTGTATGTTTCTTTCTCAAGGTGGCTTCCCTCATGGTGGCAAAATAGCTGCAGGAGTCCTAGGAGTCACGTGCACACTCCGTCATGCAAACAAGGACAAGAAATTCTGGGCTCTTGGGTGGCTCAATTGGTTGAGCAGCTGCCTTCACCTCAGGTCAAGATCCTGGCGTCCCGGGATCCAGTCGCGGTTGGGGCTCCCAGCTCCGTGGGGAGTCTGCTTCTCCCCCTAACCTTCTCCCCTCACATGTTCTCTCTCACTGTTTCACTCTCAAATAAATAAATAAATAAAAAGGAGAAGAAATCCACCATGTAGGCTCCTCAAATCCTGATCCACAGAAACTGTGAAATAATTAATGTTCATTGTTGTTTTCAGCCACTAAGTCTTGAGGTAGTTTGTTATGCAGAAACAGGCCATGAATACAGCAGCTACACCATGTCCCAGCCTTCCCTGCAGTTGGCTGGGCTCACTGAATTTGAGCAGAAGTGAAGTAGGTCACTTCCAGTCATGTTCATAATAACTTCCCACATCCAACCTCCTCATTCCCCTTCCTTCTGGCTTGAAGACGGAGGGCAGCCATGGGAGCCACGAGCTGAAGATGATGGAGTCAAAAGGGAAAAGGAGTCTGGGCCCTTCTTCATGGCTGGGGCAGAGCTGCCTCTAACATCACCCTAACCAATACACTTTTCATACAGTGTCTAACGGATCTTTTACAAATACAATCAATGTTCATTTAGATTTGCTCCTACATTCACAGATGTCTTTGCCCTGCCTTAACCGCCTATATCTCAGACATTCCATCTGGGGCCATGTCTGTCTGTCTGTCTGTCTGTCTGTCTTTCTTTTTCTTTTTTTATTTATTTATTCACTCTGAGAGAGGGAGAAAGAGAGAGCATGAACAGGGGGAGCAGCAGGCAGAAGGAGAAGCAGGCTCCCCACCGAGCAGGGAGCCTGATGCAGGATTCGATCCCCCAGGATCCTGGGATCATGACCTGAGCCAAAGGCAGACAATTAACTAACCAACTGAGCCACCCAGGCATTCCTGCGGCCATTTATTTCTGCCTCAATGACAGTCTTTAGAGTTTTCTCTACAGAAAGTCTGCTGGTGATCGCTCTGTTTGAAGATTACATTTTTAGAAAATCACTTTGAGGATAAGATGTTGTCTTTTTATTCCATCCCTCTTGATGAGATGCTTGTTTCAGAATAACAGTTGCTCCTTGGAAGGTAATTCTTTTCCCAGATTGGTTCTGAAAGCTTTGCATCGTTTTTTTGTGGTTTCGATTGTTTTGTTCACTAGGACACATTTAAATGTGTGTGTTTTTTAGCTGTCAGGCTTCTTGAATTTGTCGTTTGTCATCTCTTCTCAGACTGGTAAAATTCCTAACCTTTATCTTCTCAAATACTGCCTCTGTTGCTTTTTGTTTTTTCTCTTCTTATGGCCATCCAATGACACACAGGATAGACTTTCTCACTATGTCCTTGTCTATTGTCTTCACTTTTGCTGTATTCTACAGACAGTTTTTTTAAAAGATTTTATTTATTTATTTGTCAGAGAGAGAGAGAGAGAGCGAGCACAGCACACAGAGTGGCAGGCAGAGGCAGAGGGAGAAGCAGGCTTCCTGCCGAGCAAGGAGCCCGATGTGGGACTCGATCCCAGGACGCTGAGATCATGACCTGAGCCGAAGGCAGCTGCTTAACCGACTGAGCCACCCAGGCGTCCCTCTACAATTTTTAAAAGCATTTCCATAAACTTCCGTTTAGTTTGATCCCCCTAACTCCTCGTGTGGTAGGTAAGGAAGAGTTCCTCTTTTTTTTTTTTTTAAGATTTTATTTATTTATTTGAGAGAGAGAGAGAGAGATCACAAGTAGGCAGAGAAGCAGGCAGAGAGAGGGGGAAGCAGGCTCCCCGCTTAGCAAGGAGCCCGATGAGGGACTCAATCCCAGGACCCTGAGACCACGACCTGAGCTGAAGGCAGAGGCTTAACCCACTGAGCCACCCAGGCGCCCCAAGAGTTCCTCTTTTGCCAACAAAGGCAAATGAGATTCAGCAAGGCAAAAGTATTTTTCCCAAGCTCACGCAGCTCCTGGTGGAGCAGGAAGACAGGCAGTCGAGTGGTAGTCAAGATGCAGTAGGGTCTACTCAAAAAAGTTTAAGCTCCAAGAAGCTTAATAGCCAGGGAAGGGCATGAGTCCTGGACACACTACTCTCTAGTTTAGTGACCTTGGCAAGGTCACTTAATCACTTCTTGCTGGGATTTCTCCACTTGCAAAATGGGAACCATAAGGACTACTTTGCAGGGCTGTTTGGAGATGTTCACGGGATAGTATATGCAAAATTCCTGGCACCGAATAGGCATTCAGTAAATATTTGATGAATGGATTAATAAAGTGTTTAGCCTGGTTTGGCGCAGTCTCTCAATCAATGTTAGCTATTGCTATTCCGTTTATATTTTATTTATATATAAACATAATGCAGTTTGTTGCTATCAAGATTGTCATTTCCACAAAGCCCTCAGAATTTGGGAGACTGTAGACGTGCCCAGTGCCCGCCGCAGGACGTGGCCCGCCCCGCCATAAATCAGGCCCCTGGGCTCGGGCCTGTAATTAACATGCCGCACTGGGCCGGTCCGGGGAGGCCCCGCCCACCGCCCCCGCCCCCCCTGTCCCTGGGGCTTCCTGAGCCCTGGTCCTCTCCAGGAGGGGGAGGGAAGGCGCAGGGAGCTGGGGGGTCTCTCCCAGCCCCCTGATTTATCGCCCTCTGTGTGAAGGAGATTTATGAGCTAAGAGAGGGGAGGCTGGCAGGAGATAAAGGGAGCGGGGTGGCCAGAGGCCAGGGAGGCCGGTGGTCACCCACGTAAATCCTGTGGGCAGGCTCAGGACCTCTTCCGGTGTTCTGGTATCTGTTTACCTGTTTCACGAAGTCCCAGGGAGATGAGGCTAGCACCCGACGCCAGCACCCGCTTGGGGTGGGTCTGGGAAGTGGGGAAAGAGAGCAGAGTCTCCCAGCACTGCAGATGCCTCTCTTAGCTTTAAGACAGCCCTGTGCCATGACTGTTCTTAAACCCCTTCCACAGTTATGTAAACCGAGCCTCCCAGTGGATTAGCAGTTTATGGGAGGGCGCGTATCCAGACTGTATTCTTTCTTGGGTTAGGTGAGGACACACGGGCACACAGGTGAATTCCCTGTCTTCACAGGAATTCACGGAGGCTTCAGGGAAGAAAGGGGCTTTGGCTCCAGGGACCTCCCGTAGACAACAGGACAACCAGGCCTCCCTCTCCTGCGAATATTCCTGACACAGCGCATGGTGAGGTTCCAGCTGCTCCTAGAAAGATCTTTCTTTCTTTTTTAAGATTTTAATTATTTGAGGGGCGCCTGGGTGGCTCAGTGGGTTAAAGCCTCTGTCTTTGGCTCAGGTCATGATCCCAGAGTCCTAGGATCGAGCCCCGCATGGGGCTCTCTGCTCAGTGGGAAGCCTGCTTCCCTTCCTCTCTCTCTGCCTACTTGTGATCTGTCAAATAAATAAATAAAATCTTAAAAAAAAAAAAAAACGATTTTAATTATTTGAGAGAGAGAGTACAAAGTGGAGTGAGAGGGAGAAGCAGACTCCCTGCTGAGCAGAGAGCCTGAGGAGGGCCTCCATCCCAGGACCCTGAGACCATGACCTGACTGAAAGCAAATGCTTAACTGACTGAGCCACGCAGTGGCTGGCCTGGAAGAAAGATCTTTCAACGGATTTTGAGCCGGACAGACTCAGGCTCAGCTCCTGGCTCCACCTTTGGTCATCTGGGCACCTGTAGGTAAGTTACTGAACCTCTCTGAGACTGGATTTCCTCATTTAAAAAATAGGAAAATAAAATCCTCCTCATTTACTGGTGTGAAGGTTAAATAAGATAAAACATAAAATGCATTTAAAACAACTTCTGGCCTCCTATTTAGCAAATATTTCTTCCCAGGGCTAGAAGTTTGTTTGTTTTGTTGGAGTAAGCTACATGGTCTGCATCAGAAGTACTCAGGATGGAATTTCATAGACTCTAAGAATCCTTTTTTTTTTTTTTTAAACATTTTATTTATTTGACAGGGAGCAAGAGAGAGAGAGAGAGAAAGTGAGCACACAAGCAGGGGGAGGGAGAATTAGAGTCCCTCCTGAGCAAGGAGCCCGATATGGGACTCAATCCCAGGACTTTGGGATCATGACCTGAGCTGAAGCCAGCTGTTTAATTGATTGAGTCACCCAGGTGCCCTGACTCTAAGAATCCTGAGACAGAAAGTTGATCATCTTATTTCAGGGTCCTGAACCTTGGCTGACTTCAGGTATGGGGTATGGGAATGGTCTCTACATCCCACTCAAATTCATTCATCAGTACTTACGGAACAACTACTATGTGTCAGGCACTGTTCTAGTCTGGTAAATGAAATGGACAACAGACTCTGTCTTCATGGGTGGAGACAAATAAATAATATGGAGTTTATCTAGGGGCACCGTGATGGCTCCGTCCGTTAAGTGTCTGGCTTCCACTCAGGTCATGATCTCAGGGTCCCGGAATCCAGTGTCTGGCTCCCTGTGCTGAGAGGGAATCTGCTTCCTCTCCCTGTCCTTATGCCCCTCCCCCTGCTATTCTGCGTGCCTATACTCTCTCTCCCTCTCTCTCAAATAAGTCAAGAAAATCTTTGAAAAAAAAAAAAGGAAAAAAGTTATATCTGTAGGCTTTTATCAGAGTGTCACAGGAATCAATAACCCAAAAAAGGTTAAGAATCACTAATCTAGTCCAATACCCTAAAGGGGAGCCCTAATCATAGGACCAGCCAGGACTTGAGTCAAAGTCTCCGAGAGTCCAATGTCTCTCTGTCCCCTGCACCGTTCACCCTGGAGAGCAGGTAATCTAGGACCTACTGGGCTCTCTGTGTGTAGTGTGAGTTCCTATTTTTGTGGGTGGGTTTTATCACAGAGCCAACCCTCCAGGGCTCACCTACACCCCCACCTCATCCTGGCACTTCACTCTTGGCAAGGCCCCACCCTCTGTGTCCACAATGAAAGCAGAAGTCACGTGGTGGCCAGGCCAGCACAGGGAAATCCCCAGCTTCCCACCTTGTAACCCTTCTGTGCCCACACTCTCCTTTGCTTCTGTGTCAGGGGTAGAAGCCCTCCCTCTGCCCAGGTCATCCCTTCAGCCTCCTGGACAAACTCACTCCATCCATTATTCCTCCTCGGTCATGTGTCGGTGTCACTCTCCCTGGCTCCTTCCCCTCAGTCCAGAAATAGGGCAATATTCCAATTATCTACTGCCTCATGACCGACCACCCCAAGTGGCTTAAAACACCAATCTGTTATATCTCATGATTCTGTGGGTTGATTTGGCAGTTCTTCTGCCTCATGTGATGTCAGCTGGGGTCACTGATGTGACTTTTTTTTTTTTTAAGATTTTATTTATTTATTTGAGAGCGAGAGAGTGAGAGAGAGCATGAGAGGGGAGAAGGTCAGAGGGAGAAGCAAACTTCCCATGGAGCTGGGAGCCCAATGTGGGACTTGATCCCGGGACTCCGGGATCATGACCCGAGCCAAAGGCAGTCGCCCAACCAACTGAGCCACCCAGGCGCCCCATGATGTGACTTTATTCATCTGGGATCTTTTCTGGAGCTTGGAGTTCCCAGAAGGCCCCTCTCGCCCTTTCCAGAGGTGTCTCCACATTGGCCATCTCTCCCAGCAAGATAGCTCGGACTTCCTTACAACATGGCTGCTTGGTCCCAAGAGGGAAAAAGGGAAACTCCTGGTTTTCTCAGGGACTGAGCTTGGTGGGAAGAGCTGGGACATGGCTTCTGCCAACTTTTTAGGTCAGAGCACGTCTCAAAGCCAGCCCAGAGGGAGGGAAAATAGATTCCACCTCTTGATAGATGGAGTGACATGTGAGTCCACGGATTAGAGGAATTATGTGCAACAGTATTGGGAGACAATCTACCAGAAGTAATCCTGAATTTAACAAAACCTTCCCTTGATCCTGCTTCAACCTAGAAATCTCTCACTGAATCTCTCTCTACTCTCTACTCTGCTGACACTTCATCAATGTCTTCCTACACGGCTGACATGACGTCCAGCTCCAGTTCCCATGCTGCTTGCTCCACCAGTGAGCTCTGAAGCAGCTGACAACTCCCTCCTTCCAGAAACAGTGTTCCCTGCTTCCTGGTATGCACCTCACTTTTGGTCTCTTCCCACTCTTTTTCTGTTAGCTCCTCTTCTTCCACCAACCCCATAAACATCAACTCTCTATTTCCAGCTGCAAGCTCTCCCGCAACATGCATATCCATGTTCCTCACTTCTGGAATGCTATTCTCCAGACATCGAAACCCCACTACACACCTCTTCTCCCTGGCTTCCCATCTTCGTGAATGAACAAGGTCAGCATCTGCCTGACGACTCCATCTGCAAACCCAGGAGCCGTCCTACACACTTCCCACTTTTGATGGTCCACTACCCTCCCAGATCCACACATCGGATCCCAGATCCGATGGTCCACTGAACCTGTTGGTTTTACCTCCTGGTTTGTCTCCAGTCTCTCCCCTCCTCTCCACCCTCATGGCCACTGCCTCATGGTAGAAGAGTTCGCAGACTGCTCTCACTGATCTTGCCTCGGTCTATCTATGCGTCATCTCTCCCTGCACTCAGCTACCCACACACCCTTCCCAAACAAGTCTGGTCTCTCCCCTCCCTGCCACCTCAGGCAGAGCTGACCACCGCACTTCACAAAGTTTGTTGTGTAGATGTGAACAGGTGTTAACAACAACAAAAGTTCTCTGGACAAAGACATTTGAAAAATGACAGGTTTGAACAAAACCAAGCAGATTTCTTGGCTACCTGCCTCCTGGGAGTCTCTCTCCACTGTGCCCATATGCACAGAAACAGAGAGAGTTCGCAGCTTTGCCAAATTTACTGACACGGGATCCCAGGACAGGCTTTCCAGAACACAAGTCTGTCGAAGAATTGTTAACTGGTTAAAACCAAATAGGAATGCAGCTTAGCACAACAGGAATGATCTTCCAGTAACCTCCTCAACCTCTCTGTGACTCTGTTTACTTGCCTGTAAAATGGGGATGACAATGACCACTCAGAGGTGGTTGTGAGGATTAAATGAGACAGCCCTTAGAACACCACCTGATGTGCACGAGCTATTCAGTAATGGCCAGCCCGGACACCGCCCACTCTTCTTTGAGTTAAGCAAGTAAAAGAAAGAAGCTTAAAAATAAAGAAACAAATAAATAAAAGAAAAGAAAGAAGACTCCAGAGGCACTACCAAATTCTTTCTCTTCCAAGGTATTCCCTTGGCGCTGTTTCAAAGAGTGTCTCATCCTGCAAACATAGTCAGCTCAGAAAAGAACTTTTTCCTCCCGGAATCAAAGGCTTTGAAACTTTGGAAAGAAAATTGGGAAATCTAAACCTGGAGTGTGGGAACGCGAACGAAATTTTTTAAGGTGTCTCAGCGCCCTCTGCTGGTCAAGATGCGAAACTCCAAGGAGACCGTCAATCCAGGCCTCAAGGCCCTGCTCTTGGGAGAGGCTTGCCACAAGGCGCTGTGACGCCGACAGGAAGTGGCTCTTTTCTGTCCTCCGGTCAGCTTCTTCCTCCGCTGCCCTCAGCCCGCAGGGGCTCTTCACATGTCACCACATGCAACCCACAGTTTTTTCATAGGTTCTTTCAACAGGGAGCCCACCCTCTACTTCTGGGTCAAGGAGGAGAAATTGAGGCCTTCAGGTGTGAACCCTCAACTTCCGGCTGGGCCTCACAAATATCTCTCTGCACCACTTCCCTCTGCAGACTTCCCTCCAGCTGGCCCAGGCTAACCCTGCGGCTGAGCTGAGGAGCCCCTTCCCTTCCATCTCTTACAAAACCTTTTTCTTTCTCTCTTTCTTTCTTTTTTAACTTTTTGAAAAACAGGCTATTTTTTTTTAAATGACTAGATTTACTAGACTTACATAAACATTGAGAGGATAATACAGAGTCCCCATAAATTCTTCACCCAGTTTCCTTTCAAATAGCATCTTAGAAACAATATCTTCTAAGAAGTCCTCTTAAACATTTCAATATAAGCATTACTCACTCAACAAACACTGTGCTAAAATCATCATTTTTTTAAAAAAAAGATTTTATTTTTTACATAATCTCTATACCCAACGTAGGGCTCGAACTCATAATCCTGAGATCAAGAGTCACATGCTGTACTAGCTGAGCCAGTCAGGCAGCCCTGAAATCTTTTATTTACTTACTTAAGATTTTATTTATTTGACACAGAGAGAGATCACAAGTAGGCAGGGAGGCAGGCAGAGAGAGAGGGGGAAGCAGGCTCCCCGCTGAGCAGAGAGCCCAATGTGGGGCTCGATCCCAGGACCCTGAGATCATGACCCGAGCCGAAGGCAGAGGCTTAACCCACTGAGCCACCCAGGCGCCCCTGAAATCATCTTTTAAGTAATCCTTTGAAAACCTTGTAAGAAGTCTGTATAAGCATCAGAGAACGGCCCTGTGTTTCACTCACTGAAACAACATTGCAATGAATGCATGTTTCAGTTCACTTCTTAGAAACATCCTATAAGAGGTGTTCTTAAAAACATCAACATAGGGACGCCTGGGTAGCTCAGTTGGTTAAGCGGCTGCCTTTAGCTCAGGTCATGATCCCAGCGTCCTGGGATCGAGTCCCACATCGGGCTCCTTGCTCCGCAGGGAGCCTGCTTCTCCCTCTGTCTCTACCTGCCACTCTGTCTGCCTGTGCTCGCTCTCTCTCTCTCTGACAAATAAATATTTAAAAAACAAAACATCAATATAAGCACTACCGAGTGAATATATGTTCCACTCACTGAGATCACACTTTGCTGAAAGCCTTTTTCAAATAATTCTTAGAAAAATCTTGTAAGATGTGGGTTTTTCTTTTTTAAAGATTTTATTTATTTTAGAGAGAGAGAGAGAGATTATGTGGGAGCAGGGAGGGGCTGAGGGGGAGAGAGAAGAAGAGGGAGAAAATATCTACTGAGGGGGGAGCCTGACTCAGGCCTCCATCTCAGGACTGTGAGATCATGACCTGAGCCTAAACCAGGAGTCACATGCTTAACTGACTGAGCCACCTAGGCATCCCATTTTTGTGGGATTTTTTTTTTTAATTCAAATTCAATTTAGTTAACATAAACTGTATTATTAGTTTCAGGGGTAGACTTTTTTTTTTTTAAGATTTTATTTATTGATTTGACAGAGAAAACAAGGTGAGTGTCGGTCAGAGGAACGGGAGAAGCAGGTTCCCTGCTGTGCAAGGAGCCCGATGAGGGGCTCGATCCCAGGACCCTGGGATCAGGGCCTGAGCCAAAGGCAGATGCTTAACTGAGCCACTTAGGATCCCCTTAGAGGTAGGGTTTAGGGATTCATCACTTACGTATAACACCTGGTGCTCATTACAAGTGCCCTCCTTAATGCCCATCCCCCAATTAGCCCATCCTCCCAGCTACCTCCCTCACGTAAGATGTGTTTTTAACTTTGTTTTTTTTTTTAAGATTTTATTTATTTATTTGACAGAGATCACAAGTAGGCAGGGAGGCAGGCAGAGAGACCGGGCAAAGACAGCTCCTTGCCTAGCAGAAAGCCTGATGCGGGCCTCGGTCCCAGGACCCTGGGATCATGACCTGAGCCAAAGGCAGAGGCTTTAAACCACTGAGCCACCCAGGCATCCCTTAACTGTTTTTTTTTTTTTAAGTTTTATTTATTTATCAGAGAGAGAGGGAGCATGAGCAGAGGGAGAAGCAGGCTCCCTGCTGAGCCAGAGCCCGATGCAGGACTTGATCCCAGGACCCTGGGATCATGACTTGAGCTAAAGGCAGACGCTTAACTGTCTGAGCTACATAGGCATCCCTAACTGTTCTGTATAAGCATCACAGAATTGCATATGGTGCACTCATGGAAACAACCCTGTTCCTGGCACAGAGCTCCTGAAATCCTTCGACCTTCCTAAGTGATGAGAGCAATAAAGGTGTCCTTTGTTGTATTAATGAGGTGACTTTCGGACCATCTCTAAGGATAGGGTCTGGTTGCCAGGGGGAGCCAACCATAGGATTAGCTTTGGAATTTCCATTCTTCTGGAGGAGGAGCACATCATGAGAAGAAGACAAAGAACTCAAGTTTTTGAAAAGTTGAGTCTGGGTTGGCTGTGGGACCTGCAAATGGAGATAGTCACAATAGGTAAAAGTTGATACAAACATGAAGCTTGAGGAGAGGTTAGCGTGGGGGTGGAGACTGGCGGCAGCAGTGCTGGTAGCTGCTTGATGCCGGCTGAGTGGATGACATCGCCTGAGGAAACACAGAGAGGGAGAAGAACGGTGGGTGTCAGAAAGACCGTTAAGAACAGTGAAGTCGCGGTGGGTGGTAAGGAGGAGCCCTCAAAGGAAGCTGATGAAGGAGGCCAGAGGTGTAGGAGAGAAACCATGAGAGAAGACTCACAGAAACCAGTGAGTAGAACGTTTCAAGAAAGCAGCCGTAGTCCTGAATTGAAGAAGTCGAGGAAGATGATCAACCATCTTGACGACTGGATTATGGTACTGGCTGTATTATGAGGTTCTTCTAGGATACAAGGAAGGGACTTCTCAATTTACCTTAGGATGATGGTTCTCAAACCTGAGCATGGATCGGAATCACACAGAGGGCTTGTATAAAACATGGTTCTGGGACTGGTTCCCAGAGTTTCTGGCTCAGTAAGTCTGGGGCAGGGCCTTAGAATGTGCATTCTAACAAGCTCCCAGGGGAGGCTGAGGCTGCCGTCCCGGGCTACACTGTAAGAAACACCAACTTTGGGGCACCTGGGTGGCTCAGTCAGTTAAGTGCCTGCCTTTGGCTCTGGTCATGTTCCCCGGGACCCTGGGATCGAGCCCCATGTGGGGCTCCCCCTGCTCAGCGGGGAGCCTGCTTCTCCCTCTCCCTCTCCCCCGGTTGTGCTCTCTCTCTCTCTCTCTCCCCCGCCATCTCAAATAAATAAATTTTTAAAAATCTTTAAAAAAATAAAAATCAAAAACATTTGGATCATGTGACTCTACTATCTTTTTTTAAAACAGACTTTATTTTTTAGAACAGTTTTATTTATTTATTTATTTATTTAAGTTTATTTATTTATTTGACAGAGAGAGAGATCACAAGCAGGGAGAGAGGCAGACAGAGAGAGGAGGAGAAGCAGACTCCCTGCTGAGCAGAGAGCCTGATGCAGGGCTCAATCGACCCTTGAAGGACTTGATCCCAGGACCCTGAGACCATGACCCCAGCCGAAGGCAGAGACCTTAACCCACTGAGCCACCCAGGTGCCCCCCTACAGCAGTTTTAGATTCACAGCAAAATTGAGCAAAGGTACAGAGATTTTCCATACACCCCTTCCCTGCCCCCCACACCCCCCATACCCCCACCCTCCACCAAAGTGATACGTTTCATGCAGCCAATCAACACACCTACATTGACACAGCATAATCACCCAAAGTCCACAGTTTAGTGTTCATTCTCAGTGTTGTATAGTCTATGGGTTGGGACAAATATAAAACAACATGTGTCCACCATTACAGTATCATACAGAGCAGTCTCATTGCCCTAAACATCTTTTGTTCTTTGGCTAACTCGTCCCTAGCAACCAACTATTATCTTTTATTAACTTAAAACTTTTGGGACGCCTGGGTGGCTCAGTTGGTTGGACGACTGCCTTCGGCTCGAGTCATGATCCCGGAGTGCCGGGATCGAGTCCCACATCGGGCTCCCAGCTCCACGGGGAGTCTGCTTCTCCCTCTGACCTCCTCCTCATTCATGTTCTCTCTCACTGCCTCTCTCTCAAATAAATAAATAAAATCTTAAAAAAAAAACAAAAACTTACAACTTTAAGTTATTTTTTAAAATGGTAGAGTTTCTTAAATCCCACTGCTTGGGTTTGAATTTCCTTTCTACCATGGTTGGGTGACCCTTAGCACCTTGATAAACCTGCTCAAGCCTCTGTTTGCTCATTTTAAAGTGGGGGTTGCTAATAGTACCTATGTTGTAAGACTGCTGTAAGATTAAATCAGGTAAAACTTGCGAAGTGTCGGGCACAGCCGCTGGCACTTGATATGCACACATCCTGGTCCACACAGTTACTGTGGTTATTTGTTATCTCTTCCTTTGTCCCAGCATGCACCTGGCATTGGAACCTCCAGAGAGAATCTGATAGGCTGATGTTGTCAATAAGGAGCATCCCTACTGGACAGATTCTCACAGGCTCGCATGTGGGCGGTTGGTTGGTCTACGTCCAACCTGTGCATAGCCACTTTGGGCTTGGGCCCCGTTTCCGGAATCAACCTGTGAACGCCAGAAGAATCGTTCAGTCACATGACCCAGGACAAAGCAAGAAACTCTTAGAAGGTAACCACAGTCCTCGGAGAAGGACTCTGGCGGTAGCAGACATGCAGACCTGTTTGATTCATGCAGTAAAGTTGGTTTGAACAGGAAGAGAATAGAGGAAGAAAATGAGGGAACAAGGGATTAAAAAATATGTTACTATTGCTTTAGGGTTGTTGCGAGAATTAATTGAATCAATCCACATATATTACTTAGCATAGATGCTGGGCACGTTGTAAGCATTCAGTGTATGGTAGCAGGGAGGAGGAGGAGGGTGACAACTGTCATCAGGTCTGAAGGCTGATGAACAGGTTACGGGTGGAACGAAGGGGAGAGGGAGATAATGGACAGGGATTGTGCTCAAGAGAGAAGGACTTAAGGTTTCAAAGCAGAAGCAGTTCCTAGGGAGGTAACAGTACAGGACGAGGTCCTGGAGGTGGGAGTGTGACGTGCAGACACCTGGCAGCTCCTTTCTCCCTACATCTACAGATAGATTCAGTGTCCAAGCTTTGTGTTACTCTGGGGTCTCACCCAATACCCACCAGTGTCTCAGCTCCACAGGGAGCCCTTTGCCCCTCCCTATGCCTTTCCTATGCACCCAATTCTCTCCCCTCTCCAGGACTGCAGGAAGAGGCCATTGTTTGCAGCCCTCCTGCCATGGAGAATGAGCGCTGCCCAGAGCAGACGGATGGCACACATTGGCGACGGGTGCGAGCTTGAGCTGCGGAGGAGGTTCCAGAACACTAGGCTATTTTTAGGCTCGCCCAGATGCCCAATTCCCAGCTAAGGGAGGGGGCGTGGTAGGTGGGAAACAATCTTGCTTTCATCGTTTATTATTTTATTAACCACTGAGGATGCTGTTGTATGCAGCGAGCCTCACCCGGTTTCATCACTAGTTTTCCTTTCCGCGATTTCTTCCTGCTTGTTAACGTCAGAAACAGCTCTCTCCCCCGAGGGCCAAAGAAGGGCCAGGGAGAAAATGAAATTGACCAAGTGACAATGAATGAGGGCAAAGAAAAGATAAATATTCTATCCTGCTCCATCAGCAGTGGGAGTTGGTCCAAAAAAACACTTAGCCTCACAAATTGCTCACTTATACCACCCTGACGTGAGTTTGCTCCAAATGGTTTGGAAAACTATTGCTTCTAATCAAAGGCGTCAGGCCTGTGGCTGGAAGGGGGCCAGCATGGGCCCAGCAGGAGTCTGAATTGCGCCTGGCTTCATTATCTTTATCTAGTCCAACGTTGTAGTGGTAAGTTTTTGTTTTGTTTCAAAGTGAGATGGTTAGGTCATTATTTGTTAAATTATAGCTTTTAATTAGCAGATCTATTGAAATGAAAAGCCTGAGAGAGGCTCATATGCCTCAAAGTTTTGTTTGGAATTTATAATTATCACTCTTTGGAAAAGATTAGTTGGGGGCGGTAAAGTCTTTCTTTTAAGAAAATCCTCAAATTATAGACTGGGGAAAAGGGAGATGCCAGTAAACTAGACATACCTTTTACAAGTGATGTTATCTGTATTATTACCAACACCCAGGGTCATTTTATTTGCAGGAAAAAGAGGGGGGCAGGTGTTTTATAACAATTCTTGTAACTTTTCTCAGGTTGAGCCCAAAATGGGAATCGAAGGGGATAGTGGTTTGGGTCAGTAGAGTGGATAGCCAAGGTTACGAGATGGGAGTTTTGTTTACCACTTATTCATTCCTGATTCCTTCCTGATTCCCCCAGGAAGTATGAGATATGGGGTCCCTGGATCCTTGGTAGCCTTGGTAGATTTTCTCCTTTTGGGGAATTTGTTTTCTGCCTTTAGAAGGAAGAAGAAATGTTCTTGTTCTGACTTTCGAGTCTGAGCGGCCTTCCTCCCTGGTTGATGGGGCGCTAGTTGCAGAACGGCCCTGGATCCAGCAGGGGGCGCGCCGCCGCCGCCTGATTTGGAGCGCTTGCCTCGGGAAACCACACCCCCACACCGCGGTCTCCCTTCTGGAACAGCCCGGGTGCAGAATACCTTTTCTGCGACAAGGGCCTCGGGCTGTGAGAGGCCGTCGAGGTGGGCGCCCTGGCTTTCTTCTTACTCAAGGAGAGCATCGCTATCTAAACAGGGGCAGAGGCAGTGAGAGGCCCCCAGAATCTGAGTCATCTCTCCCAAGACTCTTGCTCGGCTCTCCGTAAATCCCACGGACAGCCAGTGGGAAGCCTCTCTAGAGCGCCGGCTGAGCCCACATGCACCGTCCCTCCCATGACCATCTCTGGCGTTTGAACATCTTGTGCCGTTGGACACAAACCCCACTAGGGCGGAGACCACAGATGTCCTTTGATCTATTACCAGCACCTAGCATAGGGCCTAACCCACATACACAATAAACAAAGAAAGAAAAAAAGAAGTCATGTAAACCATTATTTTAATTATTTTATTCTTTCTTTCATGTACTCTGTGCCAGGCATTGGGAATTCAGAGATTAAAAATATAATAACCATCCTTGGGGCACCTGGGTGGCTCAGTTAAGCATCTGCCTTCAGCTCAGTGGGGAGCCTGCTTCTCACTCTGCCCTCTGCCCACTGCTCCACTGCTCATACTCTGTGTCTTTCTCTCAGATAAAATCTTTTTGGGGGTTTGGACAGGAAGAGAGATATTTATTTGACAGAGAGATCACAAGTAGGCAGAGAGACAGGCAGAGAGAGGGGGAAGCAGGCTCCCTGCTGAGCCATCCCAAGACCCTGAGATCATGACCCCAGCTGAAGGCAGAGGCCTAACCTACTGAGCCACCCAGGCGCCCCTCAAATAAAATCTTTTAAAAGATAAAATAAATAATAATCTCCTCAAGGAGATTACAATATGCACCTGAGACAGGCATGAATGTGGGCAACTAGAATTTGTAGCTTCCCCTAATTAGTGGCTAACTAACTTCATTTAGCCAACAAAATCACATCAGTCCCACATAGTAGAGGTACATACCGGCTGGACATGACAATATCCTGAAATTCCAGCACTTCTATCTTGGCAGTGAACTTGACTCCCATCTTCTTTTTCAGGCTTTTGAGGGCAGGGCAGGGTTCCAATTCAGCTGCCCTTTGTCTCCTATTAACTTTGAAGCCCCAAATTACACTCTACATCCCATACTTCCTATGAAACCAGTCCACCCCAGAAAGGTTACTTTTGACCTGAGGTCCTTTGTCTGGGCATCAGTGTCTCTCTGCGTGATTTTTCCCTCAGAAGGGGAAATGAGAAAAAAGCCTATTAATAAATATCACATTGTTTCCTAAAAGAGTTTTGGGCTGTTTCTGTTTTGGGGTTTTGTCTGTTTTGATTTTGCTTTAGAGTGCAAATTTAACAGTCTGTCTCCTCATCTTGCTTTCATCGTTATTCCTAATGATCACATTTGCTCCACTTATAGGATTAATCAAAGAGATGAAACCCTCTCCCTTTGGGAGAGAATAGCACAGATAAGCAGCCCAGAAATAGGAATTTTTTTGCTGAGCAAATGTCAAGTTTTATAGGAGATTAACTTTGGGTATTGGAGGGAGGGTTATCCCTATGGCCTGGAGCAACCAGACACATCTCTAGAGCTCTGAGAATCAAGAAAGGCAGAATACATGTTTGGGAAGTGGCCCAATGCTTTTCGATCCCTGAAAAAGACTAGAGCATGAAATGAGTAAAAGAAAAAAACCTGAGAGCTTTTTGACTCTTGGAATAACAAAAGCCAAGAGTTAATCTTTATAATTTCATGGTATTAAAAATGTACTAGAATTAAAATGTTTTAAATCACACAATTACTCCAGCTCCAGCTGTGTGCACTGGTGTGGATCAAATACTGTCTGTCATTTAGATTACACTTCTCCCCTCCATAGCCCCTCAGCAAGGGTCCCAATGTCTGCAATTAAAACCACTGCTCTACAAGGTTTCACAGGAGAATTGTACCAAACCTTTAAAGAGAAGATGATCACAGAGCTGTCTAAACTGTTATATACTATAGAAAAAGAAGAAAAATTTCCAAAACTTTTAAAAAATATGATCACAGGACTGATACCAAGCCAGTAAAAGACTTCATGAAATAGATAAATATACCTCAAGAATGTTAGTGCAAAAGGTCCAAATGCAATCTTAGTACATAAAATAGAGCATATTAAATTAATATATCAGGACCGTATGGGGTTTGTTCCAGGAGTTCAAGACTGGTTCAGGATATGGAAATCTACTACCAAAATCCAGAACTTCCTCTTCTGGTAGTGGTAGACTGGGTAATTTTGAACAATCTTCTCCACAAAGAAAAAAATTCTAAGGTGGACAAAGTACAACAAAAAATTTTAAAGAGCATCAAAGAGTTGGGCACCTGGATGGCTCAGTGGGTTAAGCCTCTGCCTTCGGCTCAGGTTATGATCTCAGGGTCCTGGGATCCAGCCCCACATCAGGCTCTCTGCTCAGCAGGGAGCCTGCTTCCCCCCTCCCTCTGCCTGCCTCTCTGCCTATTTGTGATCTCTTTCTCTGTGTCAAATAAATAAATAAAGTCTTTTAAAAAAAAGCATTAAAGAGTTAACAAGGTAGGGATCGATTACTGGATGAGATCCGGGCGAAGTTGGGAGTAGAGATTGGTTAGCAAAGTACTGGGGCCTCATCCGGAAACATTTGCTGAGAGTCTATGATGTACTTTGGGCAGTCCAACAGGAATGGGGGGCAAAAGATAGAATCCACGTAGGGTAGGGATACTGGTAAAATACTCCATCCCATAGTATTTATTTTTTTAATTTTTTAATTTTTTTTTTTTAAAGATTTTATTTATTCATTTGAGAGAGAGGCAGTGAGAGAGCATGAGTGAGGAGAAGGTCAGAGGGAGAAGCAGACTCCCCGTGGAGCTGGGAGCCTGATGCGGGACTCGATCCCGGGTCTCCGGGATCATGACCTGAGCCAAAGGCAGTCGTCCAACCAACTGAGCCACCCAGGCGTCCCTAATTTTTTAATTTTTAAAAAGATTTTATTTATTTGAGATAGAGAGAGAGTGGGAGCATGGGGTAGGGAGGGAGGATGGGGCAGAGGCAGAGAGAGAAGCAGACTCATGAAGCAGGGAGCCTAATGCGGGACTTGATCCCGAGATCCTGACATCATGACCTGAGCCGATCGACTGAGCCACCCAGGAGCCCCAATCCCATAGTATTGAATTCAGATAGGATCTAAAACCTCTGGGGGAGTAGATTCATTTCTTAAAATACAGTATTAGAACAACTGAGTAGCCATGGGAAAAACAAAGGTGGACCCATACTTTAACATTTCATATAAGGATAAATTCTAATTGGATCAAAGTTCAAAATGGGGGAAAAATAAAACCATGAAAGTAATAGAAGCATAGAAGAAATAGAAGAAAGTAATAATAATAAATAGAAGTAATGAGAGGATTCTCTTAAAATTCTGAAAGCAGTAAGGCTTTTCTCATTGTATCGCAAAATCCAAAAGCTACTACAAACACATTGATACATTTGGCTCATAAAAAAATCTGCAAGGCACATAACATAAACAAAGTCGTAAGACAAATGACAAACTTGGGAAAACATTTTCAACTTATGTTACAGGCAAAGGGCTAATTTCCCTAATATTTAAGGATCCCCTGAAAATTGATGAGAAAAAGATTAATAGCCCAAGAGAAAAATGGGCAAAAGATAATAAACAGATGGTCCACAGAAAAGAAACGAAACACGGCTCTTATGATGAAAAGATGCTCAACCCCAGTCATGATAAATCCAAATTAAAATCACATTGAGGGGGGTGCCTGGGTGGCTTAGTTAGTTAGGCTAAGTGTCTGCCGAAGCTCAGGTCATGATGTCAGGGTGCTGGGATTGGAGCTCCATGTCGGGCTCCCTGTTCAGCAGGGAGTCTGCTTCTCCCTCTGCCACTCGCCTTGTTCTCTCTCTCTCTGTGTCAAATAAATAAATAAATAAATAAAATCCTTTAAAAAATCAAACCACATTGAGATATCCTCTCTCAGTCATTATCCTAGTAAAATTTGCAAAATTTGGTATCACACTGTGGAGTAGCAAATAAACATTCTCATACATTGCTGGTAAATTGATACCCAATATCAAGGACAATCTGTAAGTATTTATCAAAATTACAAATGCATGTACCTCTGATCCAGTACCCACTTCCAGAATTCTTTTCTGCATATATCCTTACATGAGTACAAAATGGCATTCATATAGGTTATTTATTATCATTGTAATGGCAAAATATCAGAAACAGCTAAATGTTCAATGACAAAGGATTGTTACATAAAGGATGGTACCTTCATATACTGGAATATTATACAGCTGTAAAAAGAGACTAAGGAATCTCCTTATGTATTTTACGGAAAGTTCAACAAGATACATTCTAACCAAAAAAGGCAACAGAACAGGGTGTTGCCATTTGTGTAAAGAAATGAGGGAAGGGATGCCTGGGTGGCTCAGTTGGTTAAGCGGCTGCCTTCAGCTCAGGTCATGATCCCAGCGTCCTGGGATCAAGTCCCACATCGGGCTCTTTGCTCGGCGGGGAGCCTGCTTCTCCCTCTGCCTCTGCCTGCCACTCTGCCTGCCTGTGCTTGCTCTCTCTCTCTCTCTCTCTCTCTCACAAATAAATAAATTTAAAAAAAAAAGGGAAATCATAATGATTCCACCAAAAACTACTGGAACAGATAAATGAATTCAGTAAAGTTACAGGATCCAAAATCAATGTACAGAAATCTGTTGCATTTCTATACGCTAAGAATGAAGCAACAGGGCCACCTGGGTATCTCAGTCGGTTGGGCATCTGCCTTCAGCTCAGGTCATGATCGAGCCCCTTGTTGGTCTCCCTGCTTGGTAGGGAGCCTGCTTCTCCCTCTTCATCTGCCTAACACTGTCCCCATTGCGCTCTCTCTCTGTCAAAAGATAGATAAAACCTTAAAAAAAAAAAAAAGATGGAGCAACAGAAAGAGAAATTAAGAAAACAATCCCATTTACAATTGCACCAAAAGCAATAAAATACCTAAGAATAAACCTAACCGAAGAGATGGAAGACCTATACTCTGAAAACTGTAAAACACTGATAAAAGAAACTGAAGATGACATAAAGAAATGGAAAGACATTCCATGCTCATGGATTGAAAGAACAAATATTGTTAAAATGTCTATGCTACCCAAAGCAATCTACAGATTTAATGCAACCCCTATTAAAATACCAACAGTTCTAGTTCACAGAACTAGAACAATCCTAAAACTTGTATAAAACCACAAAAGACCCTGACTAGCCAAAGCCAAAGCTGGAGGTGTCACAATTCCAAACTCCAAGTTATATTACAAAGCTGTAGTAATCAAAACAGTATGGTACTGTCACAAAAACAGACACACAGATCAATGGAATAGAAGAGAAAACCCAGAAATAAACCCACAATTATATGGTCAATTAATCTTTGACAAAGGAAGAAAGAATATACAGTGAGAAAAAGTCTCTTCAACAAGCTGTGTTGGGAAAACTGGACATGCAGAAGAATGAAACTGGACTGCCTTTTTACACCAGACACAAAAATAAACTCAAAATGGATTAAAGATCTAAATGTGATACCTGAAACCATAAAAATCCCAGAAGAGCACAGGCAGTAATTTCTCGGACACCGGCTGTAGCAACATCTTTCTAAATAGGTCTCCTAAGACAAAGGAAAGAAAAGCAAAAATAAGCTACTGGGACTACATCAAAATAAAAAGCTTCTGCCCAGCAAAGGAAACAGTCAACAAAACTACCAGTCAACCTACAGAATGGGAGAAGATATTTGCAAATGACAGATCCGATAAAGGGTGAGTATCCAAAATATATCAAGAATTCATACAACTCAACACTCCAAAATCAAATAATCCAATTCAAAAACAAACAGAAGACATAAACAGACATTTCTCCAAAGAAGATACCCAGATGGCCAATAGACACATGAAAAGATGCTCAACAGCACTCATCATTAGGGAGATGCAAATCAAAACTACAATGAAATGTCACCTCACACCTGTCAGAATGGCCGAAATCAACAACCCAAGAAACAACAAGTGTTGATTAGGATGTGGAGAAAAAGGAGTCCTCTTGCACTGTTGGTGCAGCCTCTGTGCAAAACAGTGGGGAGGTTCCTCAAAGAATTAAAAATAGAACTACCCTATGATCTAGCAATTGCAATACTGGGTATTGGCCCAAAGAACACAAAAACACTAATTCAAAGGGATACATATACCCCTATAGTACTGCAGCATCATTTACAATAGCCAAATTATGGAAGCAGCCCAAGTGTCCACTGATAGATGCATGGATAAAGAAGATGTAATGTGTATATACACATTATATATATACAGACATATATATACAGTAATAAATAATATATGTAATGGAATATTATTCAGCCAGAAAAAGAATAAAATCTGGGGTGCCTGGGTGGCTCAGTTGGTTAAGCAACTGCCTTTGGCTCAGGTCATGATCCTGGAGTCCCGGGATCAAGTCCCACATTGGGCTCCCTGCCCAACGGGGAGTCTCCTTCTCCCTCTGACCCTCCACTTCTTGTGCTCTCTCTCTCTCTCATTCTCCCTCTCTCTCAAATAAATAAATACAATCTTTAAAAAGAAAGAAAAAGAATAAAATCTTGCCATTTGCAATGACATGGATGGAGCTAGGGAGTATAATGCTAAGCAAAATAAGTCAGAGAAAGACAAATACCATGGTTTCGATCATATGTGGAATTTAAGAAACAAACAAAAAAAATGAGCAAAGGAAAAAGAGAGAGAGAGAGAGAAACCAATAAATAGACTCTTAACTCTAGAGAACAAACTGATAGTTACCAGAGGAGAAGAGGGTGGGGGGATGGGGAAATAGGTGATGGGAATTAAGGAGCGCACTTATCATGATGAACACTGACGAATGTATAGAATTGTTGAATCACTATATTGTACACCTGAAATTAATATTATACTGTGTGTTAACTATACTGGATTTTTTTTTTTTAAGAGAGGGAGGAATGGTGGAGCACAGAGGAAGACAGAATCCCAAGGCAGTTCCATACCAAGCACAGAGCCCAATGCAGGGCTCTCTCTCACAACCCCAAGATCATGACCCAAGCTAAAGTCAAGAATTGGATCCTTAACCAACTGAGCCACCCAGGTGCCCCGATTTTGGAATTCAAATAAAAAACCCAAAAATAGAGGGAAAAATAACATATATTCATAATATCTTGTATATGGAGAACAGTTTTTCTTTTTTTTAATTTTATTTTTTATTTGACACAGAGAGACACAGCAAGAGAGGGAACACAAGCAGAGGGAGTGGGAGAGGGAGAAGCAGGCTTCCCGTTAAGCAGGGAGCCCGATGTGGGGCTCAATCCCAGGACCCCAGGATCATGACTTGATCCGAAGGCAGATACTTAAGAACTGAGCCACCCAGGTGCCCCTGGAGAACAGTTTTCTAGAAGGATAAACAAGAAACTAAAAACAGACTCACCTGTTGGAGGACATGGGAAGTGAGTGGTTGGGGGAAGCCTAAGAGGAAGACTTTTTACTGCCTTTTATGTTTAATGTTTGAACAATGTGGATGTCTTATTTATTTACAACTCTGGGTGTAACCTTCAGAGTCATGGCCAACTTTCCTAACCCACCATTAAAGCAGCAGATGGATTGTATTTCTTATCAACTGGAAGATACTGCCCCAAGTCAAACTTTCTACTGGCCACAGGCACTGATTTATCTATCTATCTATCATCTATCTATCTATCTATCTATCTATCTATCTATTTAAGATTTTACTTATTTATTTGAGAGAGAGAGCGAAAGCGAGCAAGCATGAGCAGGGGGAGTGGCAGGTAGAGGGAGAAACAGACTCTCCGCTGAGCAGGGAGCCCAACACGGGACTCAAGCCCAGGACCCCGGGACCATGACCCAAACCGAAGGCAGATGCTTAACCAACTGAGTCACCCAGGCACCCCCAAAGACACTGATTTCTAAACACCAGTTGGGTTTGGGATGGGCCTGAAGTGACTTATGAGACAGAACGGAGCTCACTGGCCCCCACTTTGATTTTGCCCCTAACTTTGACCTAAAAAACTTTTAAAAAATTGTATTAAAACATACATAACATAAAATTTGTCATTTCAACCATTTCAAGTGGGTGATTTGGTGGCATTAAGGACATTCGCAATGTTGTGCCACCATCACCATCATCCATCTCCAGAACTTTTTTAAATCTTTTTTTTTTTAAGATGTTATTTAT
Organism: Mellivora capensis; assembly: GCA_004024625.1. Taxonomy (NCBI): domain Eukaryota; kingdom Metazoa; phylum Chordata; class Mammalia; order Carnivora; family Mustelidae; genus Mellivora; species Mellivora capensis. Next base: position 96,875 of record PISX010000180.1, read on the forward strand.
TCATTTGACAGAGAGAGAGACAGTGAGAGCGGGAATACAAGCAGGAAAAAAGGGGAGAAGCAGGCTTCCCACCGAGCAGGGAGCCCGATGTGGGGCTCATCCCAGGACCCTGGGATCACAACCTGAGCCCAAGGCAGTTACTTAATGACTGAGCCACCCAGGTGCCCCATCTCCAGAACTTTTGCACTATCCCAAATGGAAACTCTGTACCCGTTAAACAGTAATTCCCCCCTTTTCCCTTTGCCCAGTCCCAGGTAACCTCTTTTCTACTTCCTGTCTCTATAAATTTGCCTATTCTAGATAACTCATGTAAGTGGAACCATACAAATTTGTCCTTTTGAGTCTGGCTTATTTCATTTAGCCTAACCTTTTCCAGGTTCATCCATGGGACAGCATGTACCAGAATCTCTTTCTTTCTAATGGCTGGATAACACTCCATTGCATGGATAAATGACATTTTATTTATTCATTCATCTGCTGAGGGATATTTGGGCTGTTTCCACTTTTTAGCTATTGTGAATAATGCTGCTGGGAACGTTGGTATCCAAGGATCTCTTTGAATTCCTGCTTTCAGTTCTTCTGGGAATAAACATCTGGGAGTAGTATTGCCCTAATTTTGGCTTTTAACCAACTGAGCTGGCCGGAGCAACACTCCTGTGATTAAGATTAAGGACTAGATGTTAAGAACGTTGACTGTGAGGGACACCTGGGTGGCTCAGTTGGTTAAACGTCTGCCTTCTGCTCAGGTTGTGATTCCAGCGTCCTGGGATCAAGTCCCACCTTGGGCTCCCTGCTCAGCGGGGAGCATGCTTCTCCCTTTCCTCCTGGCTTGTGCTCTCTGTTGCTATATCTGTCTCTCTTAAATTAATTAATGTTCCGGGGGTGTGGGGTAGAACCTCGAGTGCGAGTTAGAATATGAACAGTTAACAGTGTAAGACAGCCAACATAAATGCATCACAACCAAATGGTCTTCACAGAGGAATGTGAGGCCCCAGGTTTTAATACCTCCCCTCTGTTGCCATGATGATTTCCACAGATGATCCACAGTTGCGCTGATATCTCATGCGGGTTTTCATCCTCAGACCATAAGGAATCCAAAAGACGCCCGGCACCCCTCCCTCCTCACCCCTCCATAGAAAAGACAGATGGGTCTGCAGCTTCTACCTGCTCCTTATAAATTGGAACCAGGGCCGTGCCTCTAACTATCATAGTTTTTTTGGCATTCAGCAAAGATGGCCTGTGGTGACACTAATGTATCACTTGCTAATGAGAACTCTGAAAAAGGCCGGCAAGCTAGTAATTTGCTGATAGCCTCCTGACGGCCTCTGAGAGGGCTTCTGGGCAGGGACATCCCAAAAAGCATTAAACTGTGCCAAGGCACCAGTGAATTCGTGAAATAAGCTCTCTGCCCTGCCAACGTCTCTGGCATCAGTGTGCACTCACCCTGGATCGTGGGTGAGTGGCTATTTTCGAAACTGCTTCCTCTACTTAAAATATTTCAAACCCACAACACCTGGGTGGCTCAGTCGGTTGAGCATCTGCTTTTGGCTCAGGTCGTGATCTCAGGGTCCTGGGATTGAGTCCCGAATCAGGCTCCCTGCTCGGCAGGGAGCCTGCTTCCCCTCCTCTCTCTGTCTGCCTCTCTGCCTACTTGTGATCTCTCTCTGTGAAATAAATAAATGAAATCTTTTAAAAAAATATATTTCAAACCCCTTCTCCAGTGGGTTGAGCGTTGGCATTTTTGGCCGTGGGCTTGGTCACCAAGAAGTGCCCATGAGGAGGAGCACAGCTGCCCCATATTGAGCCTGGGAGCCATCCTCACATGATCTGGAAGCCAGGCGGATGCAGAGGAGGCTGACCCTTGCCTCCAAGAAGAAAAGAGAAGGATGGTATTTGCAAAATCAGCCTCCAGGCAGATTGGAGAAATCAAGAATTGGAGAATCAAGAAATCAAGAAACAGAATGGACCAGTGAACTCTTGGTAATGGAAGAGCGCTTTGAGGACCCTGAATTCAACCCAGAGCAGACATTTTTCTTTGCCAACCCTTCTTCTCCTGCCAGCATCACCCTGACTTGTCATGGGAAATTAACATATTCCTGGTTCTCAGCTATGTGGTTTCGGTATAATTAACCCCACCCCCAGTTCCAGGGATCTATTCTGATTAGCTTAAGACAGTGTCCCAACCCCTGGATGCAGTGATGCAGTCTAGCCCAAGCCAATAAAATGCAAGGGAATGACTGCTGGTGTTTCTGGCAAAGAAGAGCCCCCTTGTTTGGGGGAAGTATGCAAATAAGGGAAGATGTAGTGCCTGGAGTTCCTGGCAGCCATTGTGCCACCATGAGGGAGAACATGCCTGAGATTAAAACCAATACTAAGGAGGATGAGGAACCAACAGAGATGTTGGGTCCTGGGCACATTATTTGAGCCTACATCAAGCCCCACATGAAGTGGGCCCCATCTCTAAACTCTTCGGTTATGTAAGCCAATAAACGACTTATTTTCTAAGCCAATTTGAGTTGAGTTTCTGTTATTCACAACATAAAGTTGTCCAGCTAATTCAAACCTCCACAACCAATGCTACAATAAATATAGTTCTTCCAGTGAGGGGAAAAAATTGTTAGCTGTTTCTGTGACATAGGACTAGATGTTCAGCAGACGATAGGGCAGGAACATGGAAAGAGGAAGTCTTGTATCACCTTGAGGGAGAGACCCTGCTGACAACCACTTATTCATGAGGAGAAATGCTATGCCCAGGCGACAGACAGTATTAGGACCACTCCGGTACAAACTGGAGAAAGAAAACTAAGGCAAATCCATCTTAGTCTTATCTCCCCCTGCTATCCCCACTTCCTCCCTGTAAAATGAGGATGTTGGATGTGCTGAGCTCTGAGCCCTATTTGGCTCTAGCAATCTGTGCATCTTTATTTCTGCACAAAAAACACAGGTTTTGGAACTTTGATGACCGGAGTTCAGATTCTGCTGGCATCAGCTGAGCAACCTCAACCAAATTACTTAACTTCTCTGAGCCTCAATTTTCTGAGCTATAAAATGGGGATATTGGGCACTTGACTGGCTCAGTCAGTAGAGCATGTGACTCTTGATCTTGGGGTCATGAGTTCAAGTCCCACGTTGGGTAGAGCTTACTTAAAAATAAATTAGGGGCTCCTGGGTGGCTCAGTGGGTTAATGACTGCCTTCTGCTCCAGTCATGATCTCAGGGTCCTGGGATCGAGTCCCACATCTGGCTCTCTGCTTGGTGGGGAGCCTGCTTCCCCCTCTCTCTCTCTGCCTGCCTCTCTGCCTACTTGTGATCTCTGTCTGTCACGTGAATAAATAAAATCTTTTAAAAAAATAAATGAGATTTTAAAAAATAAAATGGGGATATTGGGATATTGATCGTTCCTTCTACATAGTGACTTTTGTGAGGACTAAATGAAATCCCAAGTATAAAAGTGCCTGGCATGTGGTATCCACCCTGTAAATGACAGCTCTCCCTACCCCAGCCCACTGCCCTTCTCCGTAAATGTGGGACAAGTGCCAGAAGTCCAGCTTTTGTAAATAAAGCTTTATTGGAACACAGCGATGCTCTTTCATTGTGTATTATCTATGGCTGCTTTCTAGCTATATGAGAGTTAAGCAGCTGGGACAAGGACTGTAGGGCCAAAAGCCCCAAATCTTTACTTCTGGACCTTTACGGAATAGGTCGCTGTCTCTTGATGGGGAACAGAAGGCCTGACCTTGCTGAAGGAATTTCAGTCACCAGGCAGCAGGTAGAGGAAATATGAAGGAGGTATGAAGGAATGTCTTGATGCCTCTGGGTCCCTCCTGCTGATTCTAGGGCAGGTGAGCTTTCCTGCTTGAGGGCGTGGCCAGTCTCTGAGGAGAAAGCCCCAGCGCAGGGAAAAGTCCCAGTGGAACATTCGAAGATGGGACAGGACTCAAACCTTCTCTGGCATTTTAGGAAAGGGGCCAAAAAGGAGGTTGTCTCTTTAGACATCACAGACACACACTGCTTCAAGGAAATTGCCAGAGTGTTTAAGTATATAAAAAAATAAAGGTGGCAACAGATGTCAGGTTCTGCTCTGGTGTGAAGAAGAAACGACTCCTTTTGGGGGAGCTGTTTTTAGTGGGCATGGTATCTGGAAAGGATTACCAATACCAGTGGATCTCAGGACGCTTGGGTGGCCCCTCCTCACTAAGCATTTGGAACTGAGCTTAATGCCACAAACAGGGTACCTGACCCAACTGTCCAGGGCCATTTATCATCTTCTCTGCGCATGGAACTGTGGAGGCACATGGCACACTCCACAAACTTAGCTGTTGCTTTCCCAGGTGGTAAGAGCCCACAGTCAGTCCCCTCTGACTGTCCCTAAGACTAAGTGCTATTTGGACCCCTCTGAGCTGCAGGCTGGTCTCCACAGAAGAATCTGGCAACTCAGTGCTTCCGCTAACAGATAACATCAGGCCCAGGGGCCACTGAACACTGCTTCGTTTTTTTTTCTTAACAAGATCTTGTTGGGTGAGGGCAGGGGCCTCACCTCTGGGCCCTATCTGAGTAACAAAACGCCTCTAGGCATTTTTTCTGTTTTTCTCCTTAGCTCCGTGAGAGAAGCCCACCAGGATGCATCCCATCTTCTTCCCAGAACTCAGGGCTGGAGATCACTCCCCTCAGCCCCACCCCCACCTCACAAGAAGTGGCCTTGATTAACTTGCCCTTTCTCCTTCACCCTCTTCCTGTTTTCCTCTCTGTCTCAAACACAGAAGCTAATGCTTGTGACATTTTTCGTGTGTTAACACGTTGAAGCCTTGTCACTCTCATGAAGTTGGTAATACTGTGATCCTTATTCTGCAGAGGAAGGAGCTAAGGCAGACGTCATTAAATGACTTGTCTGAGGCCACGCAGCTAGGAAGGGGCAAGGGTGGGAGTCAAGGCCAGGCTTCCTGGTTTAAAACCGCTGTGATTTTCTACTTCCCCAGATTCCACACGCCGTATGTGTGCACACATACCGCACATACTCTCAGATCCTCCCTGATCTGGACCCCGCTGCTGGAAGCAGGGTGCTGTGTGGGCTTCTGGGATCTGTCCATTGTCTCTTCTGGACTCCTGATGCCCTCCCCTGCTGGGATAGCAAGTCTCACCCTCAGGATGATCGCACAGCCCTGAACTGCCCTAACTGTTATACCCGAGTTTTCGCATCCGAGAGACCACCAAGGAGCCAACACTGATGCAATCACACGAGGGTTTATTTAACAAGCTTAGGCCCAAGTATACCCGACACAGCGGAGTAGGGACTTGGACGTGAGCTTAGTTAAGGCAGGGGTATTTATGGGTTCCTGTTACTAAAGCAGGGAGGGGGTCTCTGGAACCAAAGCAGGGTGGGGGTTCTTAGAACTAAAGTAAAGTAGAGGAAAGTTCAGCCCTTGGGCACAGGGGTCTGAGATGGCTGCCGGAGCTAAGATGGCTGTACTTATGCTAAGGCTAAACCAGAGGTGGGATGGCCTTAATTTTTCTCGGCCTCCACACTAACCTCAGCTCCTCTGGATCTGGGCACAGCTCTTCTCATTCTTCAGTAGCCTTTGGTGTTCCCTGGGCATGGGAGCTTGTAGGCTCCTGAGGTGTGAGTCCTCCGTCGGTGACACCACAGAGAGGCTTGCTGGTGCAGATGGGGACCACCCACCACCAGTCCTGACCTGGGAGCCCAAAATGGGAGAAAATGGATGGCCCTAAGGAGCAGCATTCTCATGTCTATTTCAAATCATTTGCTCTGATTTCCCCATTTTACAGACGAGGACACTGGGGGCTAGCGGGGTGATGTGGTCTCCCCAAGATACCAGCTGGCCCACTGCAGCACTGCAAGTCCAGCCCTGGGTCGTCTTTCCCATCTAGATGGTGAAGGACATCATCATTAGGGTGAACTGTCCCCTAGCACCAAGTGAGGGCAGGCATGGGGTCTGGTTTTCCCCCGGAACATGGTCTTTCTTATGGAAGAGATGTGGACATGGGGCACAGTGTCAGAATACCTGTAGGGCAGGGGTTCCCCCGGGGGTGGTGCTCACCCCCAGGTGGGTGGTCCATGAGATGATTTCAGGTGGCACTTGCTTTTTTATTTTAAGAGTGATATACATATGTTAATGGGAACTAGGGAAGTATACAGGAGGCACCAATTCTATTAATGTGTAACATGCCTGTATATGACTGCTTAAGAGGAGGCTCAGTGACTAAAAATCCAGTGAGTAAATAGTAGCACCAGACATTTTTTGATCTAAGCAAATGACCATTGGGAAATACTGTTGTGGACAATACCAGCAATTTTATAGAGGCTTAAACCAGCCCTGACCTCTAATGAAAACACACCCCACCAGCCTCATTAATTACCAAAGAATTGCAAACTCCAATGAGAATGAGATACAGTTTTTCACCTTTCAGATTGGCAAAGATTCTAAAGATTATATGTTCTCACTTTGGCAGCACATATACTAAATTTAGAATCCCACAGAGAGGATTGGCAGGGTCCCTGGGTACAGATGACATGCAAATTCATGGTAACTCTCCCGTGAGGCTGTTGTAGGAGTGATCAGGTTGGTGTTATTGAGAACGGGAGCTCTTTTTTTTTTTTTTTTTTTTTTTTTTGAGATGGAAATAAGAGGGGAGTAAGTAGAAATTCTGTCATCCCTTATATGAATTGGAAAGGTCACTATAAATTCATTGTTGGGTAACCCAGTGGGGTGGAGGCCGGTGGCATGGGCAGTGAAAGGATTCACCCAAGACAGAATGAAGAAGACAGAAGTTTATTGAATACCAGGGAGCAGCTGGCAGGACAGCAGGACAGCAAGGGAGAGACTGTCTGCCAGGAGGCAGGGCTGAGGGGCTATAATTCAGGAGGGGAGTGAGCAGGTATGGGAATGTGTGGAATTTTCCTTCTTTTGTACCTATGCCCGGTTGTAAGTTGCCCTTTGGTCAGCTAGGGTCTGCAGCTTTTTTTTTTTTTTTTTTTTTTTTTAAAGATTTTATTTATTTGACAAAGAGAGAGTGAGGGAAAGAGAGCACAGGAGCAGGGACAGAGGGAGAGGGAGAAGTAGATTCCCCTGCTGACCAGGAAGCCCGAAACGGGACTGGATCCTAGGACTCCTGGGATCGTGAGCTGATCGGAAGGCAGACCCTTAACGACTGAAAAAGCCAGGCGCCCTGGGCTTGCAGCTGTTTTGAGGTGGGTGGCCTCTGGACTCAGATGGGCCTGTCTGCACTCAGCCCAGTGGTCCCTGTGTGCCCTTCTACCCCATTTGGCTTCCAGGGCTTACGCCTGCTCCCTAAAAGCGGCCTCTACATTCATGATGTAGTTCAAATATGAATATTTCCTAGTTTTTTCCACTGAAAAGACCTATAAATAATGACTAATGCAATAGAAATAAACACCTCAAATACCTTAACTGACATCTCCAAATGCCATTTCCCATAAAAGGAAAACTGGGCTCTTCGGAGAAATGGCTGATTTTATGCCTGGGACAGGAAATACAACAGACAAGATAAGCCTGGAACATCTTGTCAAATAAGAAAACAATAAAGCTATCAACGGCCCCTGGACTGAGGTCAAAAGCCTAGAAAGCCCCAGCTTGAAGAAGCTCCTGCTGGCAAAGATGGGAGAATCGGAACATCAGTAAAGACAAGAGCGACAGTGGAACAAAACACGTGAGCATAGTTAAAGCCCCAAATCAATGATTATATTAAAAGCAATTCGGGACGCCTGGGTGGCTCAGTTGGTTGGACGACTGCCTTCGGCTCAGGTCATGGTCCCGGAGACCCAGGATCGAGTCCCGCATCAGGCTCCCAGCTCCACGGGGAGTCTGCTTCTCCCTCTGACCTTCTCCTCGCTCATGCTCTCTCACTGCCTCTCTCTCAAATAAATAAATAAAATCTTTAAAAAAAAAAAAAGCAATTCAAGACAAAATAAAACGTCATTGTTACCTCTCAAGGACACTAGTAAACCAACTCATTTTATTATTTTTTAAGCTTTTATTTATTATTTATTTTATTTTTTAAAAAAAGATTTTATTTTGACAGAGAGAGAGAGAGATCACAAGTAGGCAGAAAGACAAGCAGAGAGAGAGGGGTGAGCAGGCTTCCTGCTGAGCAGAGAGCCCAATACGGGGCTCAATCCCAGGACCCTGAGTATACCTGAGTATACCAGAGGCTTAACCCACTGATTCACCCAAGTGCCCCTAAGCTTTTTTTTTTTTTTTAAGATTTTATTTATTTATTTATTTGACAGAGAGAGAGAGAGAGAGATCACAAGTAGGCAGAGAGGCAGGCAGCGAGAGAGAGAGAGAGAGAGAGAGAGAGAGGAGGAAGCAGGCTCCCCGCTGAGCAGAGAGCCCGACGTGGGGCTCAATCCCAGGACCCTGGGATCATGACCTGAGCCGAAGGCAGAGGCTTTAACACACTGAGCCACCCAGGCGCCCCATAAGCTTTTATTTTTAACTAATCTCTACACCCAACGTTGGGCTTGAACCCACATCCCTGATATTAGAAGTTGCACAGTCTGCTGGCTAAGACAGCCAGGCACCCCTAAACCAAGTCATCACTTTAAAAAATTGGAAATAGGGGCTCCTGGGTGACTCAGTTGGTTAAGCAGCTGCCTTAAGTGGCGCAGGTCATGATCTCAGGGTCCTGGGATGGAATCTGGGGTTGATCCATATTGACTGTGGACTCCCTGCTCAGCGGGGAGCCTGCTTCTCCCTCCCCCTCTACTCCCTCCTGCATGAGCACACGCTCTCTCCTAAATAAATAAAATCCTAAAACATAAAAATAAAAAATTGAAATAAAGGTAAAAAAATCAAGCACCTATCATGTGTTTCCTCTATGAACTGTATCTCTGGATAGCCAAATGGTCAATGAGGGCAAATGTCTCTTTATGGACATTTTCCAGCTACTAAATGAAGAAGGGATGATGGTATAACATCCTTTGCAATCATCAGCAATGGGGGCTAACTTCACAAGAGGAAACCTGACCAGAGATGATGACATTTTTTCCAAAGAAGACATTCAAATGACCAATAAGCATATGAAAGGGTGCTCAGCTTCACTAAGCAGTAGGGAAATGCAAGTCAAAACCACAACTGAGCTCACACCTGTAGGGTGTCTGTTTTCAAAAAGATAAGAGTTAATAAGTGTTGGTAAGGATGTGGAGAAGAGGAAACCCCAAGCACTGTTTTAGGAATGTAAATTGGTGCAGCCACTATGGAAAACAGTACAGGGGGTCCTCAAAAAATTAAAAATAGAATTATCATATGATCCAGTAATCCCACTTCTGGGTATATATCCAAAGTAAATGGAATTACCATCTGGAAGAGATATTTGCCTTCCCATGTTTATTACTAATACATACTACAATATGGTTGAACCTAGAAAACATTATGTTAAGTGAAATAAGTCAGAAAAGTCCAGAAGAAGGCTGGTGGCTAGTGGGCTGGCAGGAATACTGGGAGTGACTGGTAATGGGCACAGGACTTAAAGGATTCTGGAAATAAATAGTGGTGGTGGTTACACAAGTGAGAAAATGCCTAAACACTACTGAACTGTTCACTTTAAAATGGCAAGATTTATAGCATATGAATGGTATCTCAATAAAAAACCAAAACAAAAATATAAAAGCCCATAATGAATCTACAATAAAAAATTACTAGAACTAATGCACAAGTTTAGCAAGGTCTCAGGATACAAAGTCAATATACAAAAAACAATTATAATGTTATATACCAACAATGAACAGTTAGAAAATGAAATAAAAGACAATCCCATTTATGATAGCATCAGGAAAAATAAAGTACTTAGAAACTGAGCAAAAGATATGCAAACCTACACACTGAAAACATAAAATATTTAACGTATGGGGAGATACACTGAGTTCATGGTCTGGAAGACTTACTGTTAAGATGGCAGTTCTCCACAAATATATCTGCACATTCAATGAAATCTCAAACAAAATTCCAATAGGCTTTTCTGAAAAATCGACAAGCTGATTTTAAGATTTATACCAAAAGTCAAAGGACCGAGAAATAGCCAAGGCACATTTTTAAAAGGGCTGTTGGAGGGTTTTCACTACCTGATACAAGACCTATTATAAAACTGGGGTAACAAACCAGTGATAATGCTCTGAAAACGGACATAGACATCAACACAACAGAATGGAGTCTAGAAATAGAGCCACACTTACATGGTCAATTGACTTTTTACAAAGCTGCCGGAGTAATTAGATACTGAAAAGAGTCTCCTTACTAAATGGAGTGCAACGATTGGATATTCACATGGGAAGAAACAGCCTCTGCCCTGACCCTCCATCATACCTCCAAATTAACCAAAAGTGGATTAGAGGGATGCCTGGGTAGCTCAGTTGGTTAAACATCTGCCTTTGGCTCAGGTCATGATCCCAGGGTCCTGGGATCAAGCCCTGCATCGAGCTCCCTGCTCAATGGGAAGTCTGCTTCTCCCTCTCCCACTCCCGCACTTGTGTTCCCTCTCTTGCTGTCTCTCTGTCAAATAAATAAATAAAATTTTTTTTAAAAAGTGGATTAGAGACTGCAACACTAGCCCTAACACTATTAAACTTCTAGAAGCAAACATCAGAGAAATTTCTGTGATGTTGGGTTAGACAAAGATTTCTTTAACGGAACACAAAAAGAACAAAAAAATTTATAAACTGTAAATTTTATATACATATCTATAAACTGTAAAAAATTAATAAACTGGGGGTGTCTGGGTGGCTCAGTGGGTTAAAGCCTCTACCTTCGGCTCAGGTCGTGATCTCAGGGTCCTGGGATTGAGCCCCCCATCGGGGGCTCTCTGCTCAGCGGGGAGCCTGCTTCCCTCTCTCTCTCTCTGCCTGCCTCTCTGCCTACTTGTGATCTCTCTGTCAAATAAATAAATAAAATCTTTAAAAAAAATTAATAAACTGTATGTTATCAAAATAAAAACATGTTCCCTGAAAAAAATGAAAAGGCAAGCCACAGACTAGGAGACAATTATTTGCAAAATACATCTGACAAAAGGCTGGAATAAAGAATATAAAGAAGTATTACAACTCAATTATAAGAAGACAAACATCCTCTATGAAATGAACAAAACACATGTACAGACACTTCACGAGGAATATATGTGAATGGCCAACCAGCACATGAAAATATGCTACACATCGCTAGTCATCAAAGCAACATAAACTAAAATGGCTAAAATGAAAAGACTGACAATACTAAGTGTTAAAAGAGGATATAGAGCAATGGGACCCTCATACCCTGCTGGTGGTAGCAGAAAATAGTATGGCCACTTTTGGAAGCAGAATCTTACCAAGTTAAACATACAGTTGTCATACAACCCAACAATTCCATTCCTGAGTGGGTGGCTTTTTGTTTTTGTTTTTGTTTTTCCTGGAGAGAAATGAATTCATATCTCCACACAAAGACAACCCAAACATTCATCAACTGGAAAGTGGATGAACAAATACAGGTATTCATAGTACGGAGTACGACTCAGCAATAGAAAGGAAGGAATGATCTAAACTTTACCAACTGTCTTAATCTCATCAAACTAGAATCCATTTATCTGCAAGATGGTGATAATACTTCTTCATAGCACTTATGATAAAGGCTGAAATTGATAAAATACATTAAAATGTCTATTCTCAACCCTGGAGGGGCAGAGGGAAGGGAGGAATGAAATATAAATACACTTAACATAGATGAGACTCAAACACATTATGCTAAGTTTCAGCACTCAGCCTGAACACCACAAACTGCCTTCATTCATAGAAAATTCCAGAAAAGGCGGGGTGCCTGGGTGGCTCAGTGGGTTAAGCCTCTGCCTTCAGCTCAGGTCATGATCCCAGGATCTGGGATCAAGCCCCGCATCAGGCTCTCTGCTCAGCAGGGAGCCTGCTTCCCCCCCCTCTCTCTGTCTGCCTCTCTGCCTACTTGTGATTTCTCTCTCTCTGTCAATATATATATAAATAAAATCTTAAAAAAAAAATTCCAGAAAAGGCAAAACTTTAGTGACAGAAATGATAGAAAACTATGGTCATTTGGAACTGGTAGTCAGGAAAAAGGGATTGACTGCAAAAGAGCAAGAGGAAACATTTTAGGGAGTCCTGGCTGGCTCAGTTGTAGAGCATGTGACTCAGGGTTGTGAGTTTGAGTCCTATGTTGGGTATAGAGATTATTTAAAAATAAAAATCTTGGGGCGCCTGGGTGGCTCAGTGGGTTAAAGCCTCTGCCTTCGGCTCAGGTCATGATCTCAGGGTCCTAGGATTGAGCCCCATATCGGGCTCTTTACTCAGCGGGGAGCCTGCTTCCCCCCCCCACCCTCTGCCTGCCTCTCTGCCTACTTGTGATCTCTCTCCCTGTCAAATAAATAAATAAAATCTTTTAAAAAACTCTTTTTTAAAAAAGATTTTACTTATTTATTTGACAGAGAGAGACAAGCGAGAGAGGGAACACAAACGGGGGAGTGGGAGAGGGAGAAGCAGGCTTCCTGCCGAGCAGGGAACCAGACATGGAGCTCGATCCCAGGATCCTGGGATCATGACCTGAGCTGAAGACAAAGGCTTAAAGACTGAGCCACCTAGGTGCCCCAAAAATAAAAATCGTGTGGGAATGCAAGCTGGTGCATCCACTCTGGAAATCAGCATGGAGGTTCCTCAAAAAGTTGAAAATAGAACTACCCTACGACCAGCAATCGCACTACTGGGTATTTACCCTAAAGAAACAAATGTAGTGATCCAAAGGGGCACATGCACCCGAATGTTTATAGCAGCAATGTCCACAATAGCCACACTATGAAAAGAACCTAGATGTCCATCAACAAATGAATGGATAAAGAAGATGTGGTATATATATACAATGGAATACTATGCATCCATTGAAAGAAATGAAATCTTGCCATTTGCAATGATGTGGATGGAACTAAAGGGTATTATGCTGAGCAAAATAAGTCAATCAGAGAAAGACAATTATCATGTGATCTCCCTGATATGGGGAATTTGAGAGCCAACGTGGGGGGGTTGGTGGGTAGGGAAGGAAAAAATGAAACAAGACAGAATTGGGAGGGAGACAAACCATAAGAGACTCTTAATCTCATAAAACAAACTGAGGGGTGCCCGGGGGTACAGGGGTAGGGAGAAGGTGGTTGGGTATGGACATTCAGGAGGGTATGTGCTATGGTGAGTGCTGTGAAGTGTGTGAGCCTGATATTCAGACCTGTACCCCTGGGGCAAATAATACATTATATGTTATTTAAATAAACAAATATTTATTTATTTATATTTATTTTAAATATATATTTATATATTATAATATTTATTATATAAACATATATTATATAAATTATATATTATATACATTATATATAAAATATATTTATATATTAAAATTATATAAATTACATATATATTTTAAATATATATTTCTATATTTTATATTTATACATTTATATTTATAAAAATCTTAAACAAACAAAAAGATCTCATAAGGTAGAGGCTCAAGGGTACAGGTGGAGTACTAATCATTCATTCGTTCATTCATCATTTATCATTCCTCAGCAGATGTGTGGTAGGTTCTGGCTGTTTGGAACCACATTGGGTACTCTGGCAGCTGGAGGAAGAGGAAATGCCAGCTGGCTAGAGCCAGGATTTCCTCAAGGAGCCATGGAATTAATTTCAGTATGGTGTGACCAGTGCTGGAACCAAGGGAAATGCCTCTGCAGATCAGCATGTCTCACCAGACCCAGGGAAGGGAAGGCTTTAAAGAGAAAGTCACAGGTGAGCTGGGCTTTGATAGGTGCAAAAGGCTCTCACCAGGCAGAGGAGGAAGCAGCCTGACAAAAGTAGACCCGGAGACCAAGGAGTAACTGGGGGAATGGGGAAGCATCTGGTGTGGCTATATCACAGTGGGGGGGCCAGGGGGGATGGGGAGGCTGGAGGGGGTCTTAGTGGAGAGACCAGAGAGGGAAAGCAGGGAAGGACACAAGGACCTAGTGCAAATATTTTAGTCAGGAGATTATCCCAGAAAGCGGAAGTGAGAGAGACAGACAAGGCGGCAAAGTCAACAGAGAGTTCATTATGGATTGGTTACCATTATGAACCATTGGGGCTCATTCCTATTGGACCACTGAGTCAGAAATGCCCTCCAAAGATGGGAGCCCGGGGCATTTATTAAGCAGCTCTCAGGATGCCCTGGGGATATTAACATCTATCCCCCTTAGAAGCTTCCATCTGAGGGGCGTCTGGGTGGCTCAGTGGTTTAAAGCCTCTGCCTTCGGCTCAGGTCATGATCCCAGAGTCCTGGGATCGAGCCCCGCATCGGGGTCTCTGCTCAGCAGGGAGCCTGCTTCCCCCTTTCTCTCTGCCTGCCTCTCTGCCTACTTGTGATCTCTCTCTCTCTGTCTGTCAAATAAATAAATAAACTCTTAAAAAAAAAAAAAAAGAAGCTTCCATCTGGGATGCCCTTGAGAGCTTTGCAACTTTGGGAAAAACAAAACAAAAACCGGGCCAGAAAGTGGCAGAATCATAGGGGTGGGAGTGCTTGAGGTGAGAGCACAGCAGCTCATGGGAAGTGTCCACTGCCCCTGCAGCAGAAATCGGAGATGGGCCAAAGGGAGATGGCATGAGACCCAAAAAGTATTTGCTCATAGGGAGACTCAGGTTAAGGGACTGAATGGGTGCAGCAAGTGGAAGGAAATATTGAGGAAATGGGGTTGGAAAAGTAGGCTGGGGTCAGAGGAGCCATTGTGAAGAGTCTTATATGCCAGGTTACAAAGTTTAAACTTTATTTGCCAGACTGGAGCACCTAACAGGTGTTCAATAAATATCTATTTTTTAAAAAGATTTTATTTATTTATTTGACGGAGGGAGAGATCACAAGTCAGCAGAGAGGCAGGCAGAGAGAGAGAGAGGGAAGCAGACTCCCGCTGAGCAGAGAGCCGCCTGCGGGGCTCAATCCTAGAACCCTGGGATCACGACCTGAGCCGAAGGCAGAGGCTTTAACCCACTGAGCCACCCAGGCACCCCTAAATATCTATTTTTTAAAGATTTATTTATTTACTTTAGAGTGAGGGCGTAGGTGGGGGAGGGGCAGAGGGAGAGGAGAGAGTGTCTTAAGCAGACTCCCTGGTGAATGCAGAGTCCCATGCCCAGCTCGATCTCACAACCCCAAGATCATGACTTAAGCCAAAACCAAGAGCTGGATGCTTAATGGACTGTACCACCCAGATGTTCTTACAGGGGCTCAGTAGATATATTTATTGAACGAATGAACGCTAATGACAGATGCACCTGGACCAACCCCTTGCAAATCCACTAGGCTTTAGAATCCAGTAGACTAGCTGTGTGGCTTCCAACCTCTTTGATCTTCTCTTTCTCTCTCTCTCTCTCTGAAGTAGCAACAATAATACCTTTTTTACAGGGTTGTTGTGAGGAATTAGATGAGATCAAAGATGTATGGCAACTAGAGGTATGGATTCAATAAATGTCAGCCATTCTACCCCTGCCCCCATGATGACCCAAAGCCAAGTAATAAAGCTGAACTATCCACCAGCTAGAGACAATGAAGGTTGCTCCTGGGATCTGTTTACAGAAGATGTATGCTGGCATTTCCAGCTATATTGGTCCTCGTGGAAAAAATTAGTGGTATTAGTAACAACTTCCTTGGACCAAAAGGGAATCATACTGCTGTTTTAATTAAAGGACAGAGTTGAAATTATCCTCCTAGGAGATTTACAAATTCAGAAATTGATGCTTGCAGTAACTTACAGGTTTTTTTTTTCCTTTGTGCATTTAAATGTACATATCGAAACATCTTCCAATCAATATGCTGTTGACTGGGGCCATCCATCCTTACTGTGCTGCATTTCTCTCCCATTCTGAAATTTTAACAGAAGCCAAGATATTTGTGGACTCTGTTCAATGGACTCTCTGTAGGCATCGGGAGCTCCTCAGTCCTTCCCAGTGGACAAAAGAGATTGTGGCAGCCTCTGGGGAGGTAGGGAGAGAATATGAAGCTAAGGTGGGACAGAAAGCAGCTTGAGGAACTAGGTGAAGGATGGAGAAATCACTCAAACTGGGGACTACTCAATTAATTTATTTTAAAACATATTCATTCCTTCGGTTTGGCACAAGACAAACACTATGATGAGTCATGCCACTAGCACACCATTTTTTTTTTCTTTAAGAGAAAGAAGGAAGAAAGGATATTGGGAAAATGAGTAAACACAGACTTTGTCAAGGAAGGAAATTCTAGAGTTGAGAAGCCTCTGTGGGAAGCACATCTGCTCCTAGTCTGAAGTGATTCACAACTGGAGAAGCTGAGCAGGAGCCACAAGGTGGAAATTCATTCATCTTTCTGCTCATTCATTCATTCATTCATTCCTTTCATTCAACAATGATCAGTTATCTCTACCACCCTCTGCAAGAAGCAGCAAGAATACAAAAGTGGAAAAGATACAAACCTGCCTTTGAGGGCTCTACAAGTAGAGGAAACAAAAGATGTCACTAATAGTTATAATAGATTGGAGCAAGAGCAAAGATAAAGACTAGGAGGAGATGCAGTGGTGGCACAAGTGGGGGGGGGGGGCAAAAAAGTCTTCTCAGTTGGAATCCCCCAGGCAGCAGGGAGTTATGCCTGTGTGTAGGGATGGGAGTTCCAAGGAGGAGGAAAGGTCACGCAGAAAGAGGGAGATATCTTTGAGGACAGTGTGGAGTTGTTTAAGTCTAGAGCATAGGAGGAAGCTATAGAGGTGGGCCGGGACCATGTGTGGGAGGACCTCCTATGTCCTGCAGCATCTAGGCACCATCCTGTAGGTAATGAGGAGCCAAGGAAGGGTTTTGAGCAAAAGCATGGCACTATCCCATTTGAGGCTAAAAAAATGTCTTCCTGGTATCTTTGCAATAGCCAGCATTGAGGGATGGGCTGAAAGGGATTGAGGAGTGGGGGTAGGCTAGCCTGTTCAGGCAGTTCAGGTGAGAAGCAAATGGCAGGTGGCTAGAGGAAAAGGGTTGCTGAGCTTAGCTAGGCCCCAAAGGGCAGGAAGAATTTTCAGTCTCTTAGAATATCAATTTCCTCATCTTTAAAATGAAGGAAACATGAATCACCAATAAGGTTCTCCTGTTGCAGCAAGCACGAGACAGTTGATCAGGATCCCTCTCTGCGGATACTGGGGCCTCAGCCGAAACCCTGGAAAGAGGAAGAGCAAAGTGCTTTGCAGCCACATGCAGAGGGGAAGCAAAGCAGGAACCCCCCCATCCACTCCACCGCGAGCGCCCAGGCACCTGTGCCCAGCTCCTCCTTTCTTTTCCTCTTTAGGGTAACTGTGTGAGGCCACAAAGAGGAGGTGGAATTGGAGGGCCGTCTTAGATGCCCAAGTGTCTAAGGCTCCTGCTGCCATGGTTCGATTGGGTCAGGCGGGAGTACGCTCAGCTTTGAAGTCACAGGGGCCTCTAGCAGAGCCACTTGGAGCTGTCACCCTTGCCCATTTGTCCCCCGAAAAGCTCCAGTGAGCACTGGAGAGAGCGCATGAAAAGCGACTCACAAAAACCAAAGTTCACTCCCCCGTTCTGGACTGAACAGCTCTGTTATCCTGGTCACGTTAGTTCAAGGCGCTCAATAAATCCTGGTAGATTAACCCCGCCGGGCCGCAGACCGCTCCCTCTGACACCTGTCCTCGCAGCCGCGCCACCTCGCCTTTCCCCGCACCTTCTCCCTCCAGGTCCCAAGCGCCGTGCCGGCTCTGGGCAGACCAGGCCGCGGAGAGCCGGGCGGCGGGAGGTTGGCTGGGAGCCCGGAGCGCCCCCGCGCGCTCCCTCACCGGGGCTCCCGCCTCCCCCGGCCGCGCGGCCCCGCTCTCGGATGCAGGGAGCCCGCGCGGACAGCGCGCGGCTGCGGGAGCGGCGCCGCGGAGGCGGCGGGGAAGGTGCGAGCCCGGCCTACCGCGGTCAGCTCTGAGTGTCGCGGGCGCCGCTCCGGGGCGCGCCAGCCTCGGGGGGAGGCGGCCCGGCGCCACCGAGGCTCCGCCCCCGCCGCGGCTTCCCCGCAGCCCGGAGCCCGCCGGGCGCCCTGGGCCGGGCGGCGGGAGCTGCAGACCGTGGGCTCTGCGCGTCCGGCCCGGGGCGGGCCCAGGGCCCCCAGACGCCCGCCTCCGCCGCGGGTGGCCGCTTACGTCAGGGAGGCGAAACCCAGAAGAAGGGAAAAAAAAAAAAAAAAAAAAAAAGACCCAAGGGCGGAAGGGGAAAAACTTTTATTTTTTCTCCTATTTTCTTCAGGGGCTGAAGTGAAGGGCAGGCGACTGCACCAGCGCGGGCTTCCGGGAACAGCCCGGCGCGACCCCAGCCCGCGGCGCGCGGCGGAGCCGGGCCCGGGAGGCACGAAGGGGCGGCAGCCATGTGGGACCCTCAGGACTTCGAGCGCCACTGGCAGGCCGAGTTCCCCGGGGAGAAGGCCCCCGTCATGCGGCTGGACTCGGTGCTGGACATGGAGCGCGAGCTGGAGCGCTGCAAACTCAACCTGAAGCGGCTGCAACAGGTGTTGGCCGAGGAGAAGTTCAAAGTCTCCTACCTGCAGGCGGCCCTGGCCGCGGAGAAACGGGACCTCGGCTGCGGGCGCTCGGAGGGCGGAGACGGCGACCGGCCGGGAGCTTGGGCGGAGGAGCCGGCGCCGGCCGGGCCGGAGCGGGCACCGCCCCCGCGCGAGAAGCAGGGCGCCGCGGGCGGCGGCGGAGACCCCCCAGGCCCCTGGCCCGGGGACCCGAAGGCGGCCGCGAAGGCCGAGGCTCCTCCGTACGCGTGCCCGGACCTTCCCACCTGGCCCTGGCCGGCGGGGACCGGGGGCGCGGTGCGCAGCCTGACCGCCGCCATCCACCAGCAGCTGGTGCAGTCTCGCCTCCTCTTCACGCCCCAGGAGGACCACGCGCCCCCTGGCCACGATGACACAGTCCCCAGCGCCCTGGGAGAGGAGCTGCCCTCCAGGACCCGCGCTGGGCGGGGCTCGGAGGAGGGCGAGCCAGACGCCTCGGTCGCGGAGGATGGGGGCAACAGCAGTGACCACGACTTCGAGATGGTGGATTTGAACGAGAAATTCGTCCTCGGCCACTTGCTCTTGGGCCCCTGCCGGCTTGGAGCCCGCGATGAGGCCGAAAAGCCGGCGCGGGCGGGCAGCCCCCATCGCTGGATGCACCTGATCCCCGGGGGCCGGCGGCAGCAGCGCCGGAGCCGCGACCTGGAGCAGCTGGAGGCGGAGGCCAAGGACGGGCGGAGCTCGCCCCTGGCGGCGGAGGAGCATCCCCGGCTCGGGGCTCGCGAGCACCTCCCCCCGTGGCGGCGCAAGAGGTTCCTGCGGGTGCTGGAGCGGGACTCGCCTAGCCACAGCTCTCCCGAGAGGGGCAGTGACTGCAGCCGCAACAGCTCGGACCACGAGGACGGCTTTTCTGCAGGTAGGGGCACCCCTCGCGCATCCCGGGGGCTCCTGGCCCCTTCCCGCACCCCTCTCTGACTCCCCTTGGTGATCCCGTTTAACCTCGGGCGCTTGGGAAGAAGGGAGATGAAATTCATCTGTTTACCTTGAAACCACTTGTAGAACTGGAAGGAAAAAAAAAAAAAAAAGATTGTGCAACATGATTTCGCCTCGGGCGAGTTTATGAAAATAAGCAGTATGGCGATGTCAGGGGGTGAAGGAATGGTGTGCCTGGCTAGACCATGGGAGGACTCTTTCATTTCAGGCCTCGGCCCTTATGTTCTGTGGTAATAACATCACCGTCCGCCCTCCCTCCAGCTCCTCTTCCACAGGTTGATCAGATTCCTTTGCACCAGGGGATAGTACCTTTCTCTACACAAACTACGGTGGCTCCCCATTTCCCCCCAGATTCCTTGATGTGAGAGTTTAAATCTTGCACGTAATTTTCCCAACTTATCTCTTATCTTCTGAGAGGCTGTGTCTTGTGTTCTGGCCAAATGGCAACACCCTCTCACTCAGGGAAAGTTCCATAATCCTCGCTGTCCCCTCCCTTTGCTGGCTGCCCCCTTCCTAGAAGGCTGCACCTGATTCCTCAGCTTCCTGGAGCCTGAGTGGGAAGGGGAGGGCATTGAATCATAGTTTTCAAGCTGGCCTGGTGCCCAGAGATCATGTCTAATGCAGTGTCTTAGTTTGACAAAGGAGAAAGCTGAAGTTCAGAAAGATTAAGTGCATGTTGAAGTGAGTTGAGATCCTATGCGAGGCTTCTGTCATTTGTTGTTTCCCTGGACCTCTGCCCTCTGTTTTGAGGACAGGACCCAGTCCTAGCCATCTTTGAATCCCCTTGTGGCGGTCAGTACGATGCCTTGCACATGGTAAGTGCTCACTAAATAATTTTTGAATAAATGGATGACTACATTGTACTGAATGTCTCCCCACCACCCAACTCCTCATAGGTCAGGGAGTGGGAGTGGGGCTGAGGAAGAAAGGACAGATAGGGACGTGAGGATGGCCTGTGACCACTCCTTTGCTGCCCCTGGAACCCTCAGGAGCTCTTCAGTCAGAGGGAAAGCTTAAACTGATGTCTGGTTGGGTCAAATTGTGATCAGGAACTTAAGATGCCTTCCTGCTCAGTGAAGGAGAAAAAAAAAAAAAAGAAAGAAATCACTGATGCTGGGATTGTTCCAAAATCTCCATTATTAGATCTTATCTGGGTGAGTTTGCATTTGAATGAAAAACTGTCCACTTTGCTAAAAGCACATTTGGAAAGTCCATCAAGTCATCTGTTGTGATCAATTACACTTATTCATTAGCAGAGATTGGCTGCTTTTCCCATAGGTAATGCTTTTGCTGCCCATGCTAGTAACATTTTTATGTGTCCCTTTAACTTAAGGGAAGAGTCTGAAGATTTCACTCTAGTGCCAAGTTCCAGATACCAAATGGCAGCTACCCAAGTGGCCCAGAGCTGCTTCAGAGCTGGCTCCAATCCCAGAGACCCACATCAATTACCCCTTCAGGTACGCCCCATGCACTGCATTTTCCCCAGGAGGTTATTTTTATTTCTGTTTGCTGTCTCTTCTCTCCCTAAGGGCATTCTAGCACAAAGATCATCTTGATGCAGATTAGGAGTTAGCATTCCTTCCAGCCTAACGAATTTCAAAAAGGTGCCCGCTCTGGGTGGACCAATGATAAAAAGATTCTCATTCCTCTGGATTGAAGACTCCGGCCCAGTCAGGCCCAGTCACGTGTCTGGCACTTGCTGGCTTTGCCTAGTGTGCTTGGGCTGATATTCTAGGCCTCACTCCAGGACCCCCCCTCTGCAGGTCAGGCTTGTGGATGGAACCCCTGGACAGCTGTTTGTTGGGGCCCTGTCTCCAAAACCTCGCCTGTGAGGAAGTGACTGCATGTACGTACATGTATGCCTATACACGTATGCACAGTGCATGCAATCCCATACATGTGTACGTGTGCACACGGTCTAGGAGAAAGAGCTGTCAGGCATACATAGAGTCCCCAGGGTGGATGGATTAAGGGCAGGGGTTTTTACCTGGTGGGTGACAGCCCACTGAAATCAGTGTAGGGGGGGGAAATGAAAGCATTGAGAGGCTTGGCTATCCCTGCTTTATTTTCTCCTTAGCACTGACCAGATTACTGCTTCAGATACTATGATTTTGCATGTTGATCTTATTCACTCTCTTTTCGGTAAATGCAAGGTCCAAGAGGGCAAGGATTTTAAACTTTTTATCCTGTGACATAGCCACAAAGCCTAGAACAGTGTCTAACACATAGTAGGTATTTCATAAATAGTTGTTGAGCGATACATATTTTTTTAAGATTTTATTTATTTTAGGGACGCCTGGGTGGCTCATTCGGTTGAGCGGCTGCCTTCGGCTCAGGTCATGATCCCAGCATCCTGGGATCGAGTCCCACATCGGGCTCCTTGCTCGGCGGGGAGCCTGCTTCTCCCTCTGCCTCTGCCTGCCACTCTGCCTGCCTGTGCTCACTCTCTCTCTCTCTCTGACAAATAAATAAAAAATAAATAAATAAAATAAAAATTAAAAAATAAGATTTTATTTATTTATTTATTTTTTAAGATTTTATTTATTTATTTGGCAGACAGAGATCACAAGTAGGCAGACAGTCAGGCAGAGAGAGAGGAGGAAACGGGCTCCCCGCTGAGCAAAGAGCCCGATGTGGGGCTCGATCCCAGGACCCTGGGATCATGACCTGAGCCGAAGGCAGAGCCTTTAACCCACTGAGCCACCCAGGCGCCCCGATTTTATTTATTTTTGAGAGAGAGAGCTTGAGAGCTCACAGGGTAGGAGGGCAGAGGGAGAAGCAGACTCCCTGCTGAGCAGGGAGCCCAATGCGGGACTCAATCCAAGGACCCTGACTGAGATCATGACCTGAGCCAAAGGCAAATGCTTAACCGACCAAGCCACAAGCCACCCAGGCGCCCAAATGATATATTTTTTAATAGGATGGAATAGAAGAGAAAACATGGCAGTGAATTGCCCATGGTAATGGTATTTTCTGTTTTCAAACTTTGTTTCAATTATGTATAAATGTGTGAGTGTATATTGGGTCCTGATGTAGAATGTATTTCTTGCTCTGGATTAGAGAGAAAGGTTTGAAAATGCTGATAAAGACTATGGGCTTTGAAGCTAGACTGCTTGTGTGAACTTGGGAGAAGTTATTTGAATTTTCTGTGTATCAGTTTCTTCATCTGTAAAATGAGACTAATAAACACTGCTTACATCAAATTGTTGATATGAGTAATAAGTGGGATTTTGTTTCTAAAGGATTCTTAACACAAAGTAGGCACCCACAGTGTTTAACCGTGACTACAGGTCATTTTCTTTGAGTTGATGTTTCAAAGATTCTCATTCCCAGACCATTCTGAATCACAGATAGTTTGGTTTTCTATGATGCATGTGGTTTTTTTTTTGTTTTTGTTTTTGTTTTTAAGATTTTATTTCTTTATTTGAGAGAGAGGCAGTGAGAGAGCATGAGCGAGGAGAAGGTCGGAGGGAGAAGCAGACTCCCCGTGGAGCTGGGAGCCCGATGCGGGACTTGATCCCGGAACTCCGGGATCATGACCTGAGCTGAAGGCAGTCGTCCAACCAACTGAGCCACCCAGGCGTCCCGATGCATGTGTTTTGGGTTGTTGTTTTGTTTTTTCCCCCAGCTTTGCTATGGCTCTTTCTAGAAACCTGGGAGTAGGGCAGGACCCAGGGCTGAGGCTTGGCTCATGAGGCTCTCTTGCTGGCTTGGCCCTCATGTTTCTCCTTCTTCCCCAGCAATCATGCCCATTATTTGTATTCAGAGATCCTCAACTGAAGGTTGGGTTTTATTGGCTATTCAGTCTTGAGGTCTTAAGGAGAGAGAGCCATGGGAGAGCCAGATAAAAAGGCTGAGGGGCAGAGATGCCCCCCTCCTTGGAAAAGGACCATTTTCTCTTATGAGAGGTAGATTCCCATACAAAGACACATTTGGATCTGTTTCTACACATAGTAGCCAAACCTGAGTATAAGTTGGAATGCCCATTCTTTTTTTTTAATCTTTTTTTTAAAAGATTTTATTTATTTATTTGACAAAGAGAGAGTAAGAGAGAGCACAAGCAGGGGAGCAGCAGAGGGAGAGAGAGAAGCAGGCTCTCCACTGAGCAGGGAGCGTGACACGGGGCTGGATCCCAGGACCCCGGGATCATGACCTGAGGTGAATGCAGACACTTAACCTACTGAGCCATCCAGGCACCCCGTGTGCATTATTATTATTTTCTTCGTCACTGAAGTCCCCAGAAGACCCCAGTCCATCTGCTGCAGCCATCAGGGCTACTGCCAACCTGTGGGGCTCCTGGGTGGACTTGGTCTCACAGGGGAGCAGACCACCTGCTGGATTTTAAGATTTTATTTATTTATTTGACCGAGATCACAAGTAGGCAGAGAGGCAGGCAGAGAGAGAGAGGAGGAAGCAGGCTCCCCGCTGAGCAGAGAGCCCGATGTGGGGCTCGATCCCGGGACCCTGGGATCATGACCTGAGCCGAAGGCAGAGGGTTTAACCCACTGAGCCACCCAGGTGCCCCGACCTGCTGGATTTTAGAACTCCCCTTTTCAGCGGGGCACTCTTGGGCAGACACAACTGTATGCCAACATGTGGAGGCCTGGTATTTTTCCTTTCATGGTGACATGCTTCTGTGCCCCTCCTGCCATAGAGGTTGGGTGACATTTCCTTCTCAGGGCTTCTGCATCCTTTCTGGAGCCTGTGGACTCTCCTGTGCCACATCTGTACTCCTTGTGCCCCAAAGTACACTCTTCTGGCAAAGCTCAAAGTTGGCTTTTCTGTATCAGGCATCCCTTGGACTGGCAAACTATTCATCTGATATTCTGGTTGTAGCTCAGATGACAAAGTAATTATCATTAGTATTTTAAATTGGCAGCATTTTCTTCTTGCTTTAAACTCTGCTCGGTGGAGGGCAAGTGGTCTCCGTTTTGGCTGGCCCTTGAAATCCATGCATTTGTTCATCATTCATCTGTTCCATTCAACAAGAATTTATTAAGGTCTTACTTCATGCCAGGTCTGTGTTAAGGCCCAAGAGTGCAAAACCCCGTAACCTGCCTTTATGGTTCTCACTAACTCTTTGGCTCCTGGGGTAGCAACTGTATGTTTTTAGATGAAGAAACAGTTTCCCCTCAGGTAACCTGGTACATCCTGAAATGAATGACTAAGGATTGTCCATCTGAATCTTAGTGACATTCAGGAGTCTAGAAGAGGAAGCGATCCGAGAGTAGGTCTACTCCTGCCCCTCTTCAGATGGAGCCCCAGAGACCTAAAAGTAACCTCAAGGTCACACGCTTGTGACCCTCAAGGCTGGGCCCATGCGCCAGGACATGGCTCTTTCCATTGTCTTGTAGTCTTTTCTTTCCTAGAATTTGAGGCAGAGAACTCTAAAGACATAAGTTCTGTCAAAGTCATGGTGACAGGAGCAGTAGGCCCCGTCCTTTAGCCTCCCAGCCATTTCGGGGTATGTGGAGGGGAATTACAAGTGCCATTTTATAGGTAAAGTGCTGAGGCCAAGAGAGGTAAAGACATGTACCCAGAATCAAACAGCTTGTGCTAGAATCAGCTTGAACTCAGGGCTAACAAAGACCGTACTCTTTACCTTCCACCATTTAGTGCTGTCCTGGGCCAGCTGTAGGATTCTAGATTTCCGTATTGGGGAGGCCCTGCCACCAGAGTCTGCCAGGCTGCCAAACGAGATTTTTGTATTTTTAATCTTCATGGGAAATGCACTTTCTATTAGGTACTCATGTTACCTAAATCATTTGTAACCCGATGGGTTTTTCCCCCCTTTGTCGCGAGCGACTAATGAGATTTTAGCTCCAGGAAGAATTCCTCATGTTCAGTGGATGTATCTGACTAACTTAATTCAAAGTATTGAGTTTTCAGCCTTAGCTGTGATAGAGTAATTTTTTTTTTCCATTCCGTGGTGTGGAGAGATATTAAAACACTCTCTGAGACACATGAGCCACTGGTTGGCTGTGATTCATTTGTCACTAGAGTTGACATTGCATCACTGCCTGCTTGGTTTCTTAATGTTTGCTTCCATCCACCCCTCACCCCCACCGTCTCAGCACTATCTGCACCTCAGAGGCACTTGACCAGCCAGCCAGGGAGTAGGGGTGGGTTTGTTTAACAAGTCCTTCCTCCTCGACACTAGGAAACACAGCCAAGACTCCAAACTTTTCTTTTCCTTGTCTGTTTCTTTTTCTTCTGGTTAAGAGAGCATTCACAAAGCAATTGACTCTATACTTGGTTCTGGATCTTTATGTTTGAAAATCAGGATCCTGGGTGGCTCAGTCATCAAGTGTCTGCCTTCAGCTAAGGTCATGATCCCGGGGTCTTGGGATCGAGCCCCGCATCAGGCTCCCTCCTCATCGGGAAGCCTGCTTCTCCCTCTCCCGCTCCCTCTCCTTGGGTTCTCTCTCTCTTACTGTGTCTCTCTCTGTCAAATAAATAAAATCTCTTTTTTAAAAAAGAGAAAGAAAATCAGGATCTTGAGATATTTTCCTGGCTTTGAAATAATGGTACAAACACACTCCTCATCTGAAAAATGGAGTGGGGACGCCTGGGTGGCTCAGTTGGTTAAGCAGCTGCCTTCAGCTCAGGTCATGATCCCAGCGTCCTGGGATCGAGTCCCACATTGGGCTCCTTGCTCGGCGGGGAGCCTGCTTCTCCCTCTGCCTCCGTCTGCCAGTGTTCACTCTCTCTCTCTCTCTCTCTGACAAATTAATAAATAAAATCTTTAAAAAAAAAAAATGGAGTGGATGGGAGCCAGCTTACAGGGTGGTAAGGCTTACACTGGCTAAGTCACTGACTAAGCCCCAGGCTCCTCATCTGCCAGATGTGGGTGATGATAGGACTATGTTGCAGACGTGTCATGAAGCATAAATGAGATAAGTGTGTGGAGAGTGCATAGCCCAGGGCCAGGTACATACGCATTTAATAAAGTTTGGTGGAGATTATGTTCCAAGTCCAAGCCACAGCTCCTGGTCCTGTCTCTTCATGTGATGAAGTTCCCCCAGCCTCTTCTGCCTCTTTCTCTCCTTTCTTACTCCCTCAAGGTCCACAGGTGTTTTGCTCCTTTGGAGGGAAACAAGCTTTATTCTTCCTTTTTTAAAGATTTATCTCTTTATTTTGGAGAGAAAGAGGGAGAGCGTGCCTGAGGGGTTGGGCAGAGAGGGAAAGGGAGAGAAGCAGACTCCTCGATGAGCACAGAGCACACCATACCACAGGGCTCAATCTCACGACCCCAAGATCGTGACCTGAGCTGGAACCAAGAGTTGGATGCCCATGCGACTGAGCTCCCCAGACACCCCAAGCTTTCTTGTTCCTTTGTGGTCCCTGGTTCTTCCCCAGTCAATCCTTGTTTCCCCTGACACCTACAACACTGTCATCTGGCTTCTCTTTATTGCCTACTCTCCACCCACTTGCTTTCAGCCAATGCTCATTCTTGCCAGTGTCTTTTCCTTTGCTCTTTCTGGCATTTGAAATGCCCTTCCATCTCCACCCACCCAGTCACAAAGCCAACTAACCCTTCCTTTAAAGCCCAGCTTTTCCATGGAAACTCATGTTAGTCAAAACAGGGGTTTGCTGCCTGTGACAAAACCCCCCAAAATAGTTTAAGCAAGATAGAGGTTTATCTCCCTTTCAAGTAAAAGAATGCCAGAAGCAAGCAGTCCAAGGAGAGTATGGTGACTCCGTAATCATCAGGAATTTGGGCTTCTTTTGTCTTTGAACTTTTCTCTCTCAAGGTTGTCTCATCGTCCAAAATAGCTGCTGTAAATCCAGCCATCACACTCATGTTTCAGATGAGAATTAGAAGAAAGGGAGGAAGGACACATGAGTGAGTGGCTGCTGTTGGTCTGCCTTTTAAGGCACTTTCCTGGTAGCCTCTCCTAACAATTTCTGTTTAAATCTCATGAGCCACCTCTAGCTACAAGGAAAGCTGGGAAATGTAGTATTTTATCTGGGCATACGGCCACCTCAAATAAACAGGGGCTCTGTTACAAGGAAAAATGGAAGAATTGGTATTGAGTAGGCAGCTAGCAGCCTCTGGCACAAGCCTTTAACAACTACTCCAACCCATCTTGTGGTTCTTAGAGTGAGCCCCACACGCACACAATTGTCTTATTATTGTGCCCTCTATTAATTCATTGACCCAACGAACAAATGATGACTGAACCACTGCTCTGTGCAAGGCACAAAGGCTTTTATATGTTTACCGTGAAGTGTTGCTTTCCAGCTCAGAGGTTAGGTCGGCTGCTTGAGAGCCAGACCCTGGCTTATGCTTTTTTTTTTTTTCTCCCCGGCCATACCCTTCACAGGGCTGGGTGCGGGCCAGGCACTTGATAAGGCACTTTGATTTTGGAATCTCACAAATGGGAAGTTCGGGGAAAACATAAATCCCCTGCCTGGGTACTGGGCTGGAAAATTCCGTCTGTGTAAGGCCTGTTTCCACATCATTGTGGTTTGGAGGAGCCAGAATGAAGAGCAGCGTGGGGCGCCGGTCATCACTAAACATCACTAAACATCAGGGCCGCGTTGTAGTCACGTGGACTTGTCCAGGGGTTGGGGTGGGCGTGGCTATTTTGGAAACCCAAGGAGTTTGTATATCAAACTAGATTTACGAGCACAAATCTCGGCGCCCCCTTTCTCTACCACCGTTCCGCGTAGCTGTATTTGCGCCGCGCGAGTCTCGCTCTCCTCTCTGCGCTGCACAGGGGCAGACCCAGCCTGCGGGCGCTGCCGAGAGCGTGGGCTTCCGTGCCTGTGGCTGTCCTCCCGTCCGAGCCTTGCTTTCGTCTGCCGGAGCCTAGACCGTCTGAAGGGAGCTTGCCTAGAGCTTATGTCACATCTTGGGGCTGCTGAGAAAATGGCTGTTTTAAAAATTTCATTGGCACTTCGGAGGAGACGATCGTGAATATGTTTAGCAACTGCTGCCTGCGAGGCACTCTGTTAAGTGTTTAACCTGTACGATCACATAGAAAACTCAGAATAGTCTACTGTTCTTTACCACTCCTCTCATTTGGCCCTGGAGGAACCGGAGGCTCTGACCAGTGACCTCACAAGCCCAGGTTCCCTTAGGGCTCAGGGGTGGGGTTATTTTTTTCTCCCGCTTAAAAAATTAATTCTTCTTATAGGGGGATAATTCACATCGGATAAAACACCCTTTTAAAGTGTACAGTCATGAGTTTTTAGTGTATTCACAAAGTTATGTGACCATCTGTCATCTCTAATGTCAGACTGTTATCAGGCGGCTGGGGGTGGGGGGGTGACGGTGTCTGAGTCCTAGGCTTCTCCTGTGACCACACCAGTTCCTCTTCTCACTCACCACATGCAGTGATTTAAAATAACTAAGCCCAGGCACCTGGGTGGCTCAGTTGGTTGAGGGACTGCCTTCAGCTCAGGTCATGATCCTGGAGTCTCAGGATCGAGTACCGCATCGGGCTCCCTGCTCAGCAGGGACTCTGCTTCTCCCTCTGACCCTCCACTTCTCTTGCTCTCGCTCTCTCGCTCAAATAAATAAAATATTTAAAAATAAAATAAA
Organism: Mellivora capensis; assembly: GCA_004024625.1. Classification (NCBI taxonomy): domain Eukaryota; kingdom Metazoa; phylum Chordata; class Mammalia; order Carnivora; family Mustelidae; genus Mellivora; species Mellivora capensis. Next base: position 125,963 of record PISX010000180.1, read on the forward strand.
ATAACTAGGCCCGATTTGGGGGGAACATCAGGGCGCGTTTGGGTGAGATAGGGGCAGGAAAGGGCCATCTGACTTTTCAGTTGCTTTCCCGTCATTGTTGATGGTCCCGGTGCCCCTTTGAGTTCCCCTGGGCCGCACCCCACCTTGTCTGTGTTTCCTGGACTTGGCGCAGGGGGCAGAACACCCTCAACTTGAGTTCCGTGAGACCCGTCAGTCCTGCCCTAGGGTTGTGGTTGGCAGGGTGAGAGGCACCCTTGCTCTGACCCGGTCTTATTCACCTTGGTAACCCCAGAATGTCACAGCACGTACAGGAGGTGCTCAGACAATGTTCATGAATATCTACATTGCCCCTGACAGAAACCAGTGCATGGATAGTTCTGCCTCCAGCCCTGGCTGTCTTCCACATGAAAGCCGACTGGCTTGCTCTTACCCCTAACTCTAAGTGTGTACCCCCTGCTTGCATTCTTCAATGACTCTTTGTCACCTACAAAGTAAAATCACAGCTTCTTAGATGCAAATGTACCTAGCCATTTGTGACCCAGTCCACCCTCCCCAACCCCATACAGGCAGACACTTTATGAGCCATAGCAAATGGAACTGCTTGTAGTTTGCAAACATACCTTGCATACTTGTTCCCCTGTGTGGGCTACACCCTTTCCCTGGAAAGCCCTTTCCATATTTGCCCGTATGACAAATGACTGTTCATTCTCAGGTCGGAGCCAGGAGGCTACTTGATCTGCAAAGCCTCCCCTGCTTTCCCCAGTAGATCCGAGAGCTGGGTGTCAGTTAGGAGTATACTTGGCTGCAGATAAGACAAAACAGCTGTAGTGACTGTGGTATGCAGAAGAATGGCTCCCCAAATAATGTTCAGGTCCCAATCCCCAGAACCTATGTTACCTTACAGGGCAAAAGGAATTTGGCAGATGTGATCAAATTAAGGACCTTGAGAAACCCCAGCGTGGCTCAGTTGGTTAAGCGTTCCGCTCTTGATTTCAGCTCAGGTCATGATCTCAGGGTTGTGAGATCGAGCCCCACGTCTGGCTCCACACTCAGCATGGAGTCTGCTTGAGATTCTCTTTCTTCCTCTACGCCTCCCACCACTCAGGCACGCTCTGTCTCTCTCAAAAAAAAAAAAAAAAAAAAAAAATTAAGGACCTTGACATGGGGAAATTATTCTGGATTATCCAGGTGGGCCCAAAGTAGTAATGAAGTTCTCAAAAATGGAAGAAAGAGGGGCACCTGGGTGGCTCGGTGGGTTAAGCCTCTGCCTTCAGCTCAGGTCATGGTCTCAGGGTCTTGGGATCAAGCCCCACATCAGGCTCTCTGCTCAGCAGGTAGCCTGCTTCCCTCTCTCTCTGCCTGCTTCTCTGCCTACTTGTGATCTCTGTCTGTCAAATAAATAAATAAAATCTTAAAAAAAAAAAATGGAAGAAGGCGGTAGAAGAGGTCAGAATGATGCAATATGCAAAGGACTCAACTCACTGTTGCCAGCTTTAAAGAGGAAGGAAGGGGGCCTTGAGCCAAGCAGTATGAGCAGCTTCTAGAAGCTGGGAAAGGCCAGGGAACTAGTTATCTTCTAGAGCTCTGGAGAGGAACCCAGCCCTGCCAGCAGCTTGATTTTAGCCCAGTGTCAGACCCCATCAGATTTCTCCCCTATAGACAATACATTGGTATTGTTTTAAGTCACAAAACTTGTGATAATTTGTTAATAGCAATAGAAACACACAATGACTTGACCAGGTGGTGATTTGTTTTCCTCCAGTCATGAGAACTCCAGAGGCAGGCTTTCTGGGATGGCTGAGCAGTGTGGTCAGGGGCCCAGACTTTCCCCATCACGTAGCAGAAATGTGTTTGTCCTCCTGCTTGCTACCTCAGGGTTTAAAAAAAAAAATCTGCTGCATCACCAGATGTGTGCTTGTGTTTCAGAAAGGGAGGAAGGTGCAAAGGACTGTAGCGATCATACTGGCTGTCGCTTTAAAAAGCTTCCCCCTTAAGCCCTACCTAGCAACTGCTGCTTTCATGCTATTGGCCAGCATTACATGGCCATCATTATAGCTGCAAGGAGGGCTTGGGGAGCAGGATTTCAGCTCTTCAGCCTCTGTTGTAAAGATGATTAAGGAGAGAAGGAGACTGTGATTGGCTTTTAGAAAACCAGCCTAGTGTTAGTCACACAGTTATTCCTTGCACTTTGTACATTTACTCATTTGAGCAATTATAATACGGTTTGAAAAGGTTTGCCTCTCTGTCTTCCCCCACTGGATTCTAAACCCTTAAAGTGTAGGGGTGTTAGAAAAGGACTACTTTTGGGGTGCCTGGGTGGCTCAGTGGGTTAAGCCTCTGCCTTTGGGTCTGGTCTCAGGGTCCTAGGATCGGGCCCCACATCGGGCCCCTCATTGGGGTCTCTGCTTGGCGGGGAACCTGCTTCCCTCTCTCTCTGCCTACTTGTGATCTCTGTCAAATAAATAAATAAAATCTTAAAAAAAAAAAAAAAGAAAAGGACTACTTTTTAAAATTCTAGTCTCCCTGCCCCAGCACAATGCTAGTGTATTGTATTTGGGGTTCTGTTTCTTTGTTTGTTTTAAAGATTTTAATATATTTGAGAGAGAGAGAGAGAGAGTGAGTGGGGGAAGGGGCAGAGAGAGAAGCAGACTCCTGGTGGAGCAAGGAGCCCAACATGGGACTCCATCCCAGGACTCTGTGATGGTGACCTGAGCTGAAGGCAGATGCTTATCTGACTGAGCCACCCAGGCACCCTTTCTTTGCTTTTCTCTTCATCTCTTCCTCCCCCCTCTCTTTTTTGGGGGCCAGTAAGACCAATTGATAAGACCTATTCTAGAGCCATTATTCTCAAGGGCTGTGGTTTTTTTCCTTCCTGAAACCATTTTCTTTTTTTTTAATTTTTTTACAAGACTTTATTTATTTGTCAGAGAGAGCAAGCACAAGCAGAGGGAACAGCAGGAAGAGGGAGAAGCAGGCTCTGCACTGAGCAAGGAGCCCAATGTGGGACTCGATCCCAGGACCTTGGGATCATAACCCTATACAAAGGTAGACACTTAACCAAGAGCTACCCAGGTATCCCTTACTGAAGCCATTTTCAAACTTCATATGTCCCCAGGAGATGTTGACACGTGCCTTTCTAGCTTACTACCCTGTCTCCTGCCCACCAGTTCAGAATCTGCCATGTTTGTGCCCCTTTTCCTAATGGGAGGGTGTTGTTTCCTGAAGGTGGACAATACAGAAAAAGGATAATACTGCAAATCTGGCCAACTAACGGAGACCTGTGCTAGTTGTTAGAACTGTAAACTAAATATTTGGATTCCCCCTTGCTTTCCAGGAGCACGATAGGTAGTATTACATTCCTGGTTCCCTAGAACTTGGGTAGAGACTGTTGCCTAGTTCTAACCAGTGAGTTTGAATGGAAGAGATGTGGGCAGCTTCTGCCCCAGAGCAGTTAATGCTGGTATGAGACCTCTTTTCCCTTTGCTGCTGGTGTCTGTTCAGTCAGCCTGGCTCCTCGAGGGAGGGCAGAGCAGAACAGAGCTTCTAGTCAATCCTCCGTAGACAGGTACTAGAGTGAAAAATGAACTGTTGTCATTTTATTTTAATTTTTAAAAAAAAATTATTTATTTATTTGACAGAGATCACAAGCAGGCAGAGAGGCAGGCAGAGAGAGAGGAGGAAGCAGGCTCCTCGCTGAGTAGAGAGCCCGATGCGGGGCTTGATCCCAGACCCCTGGGATCATGACCTGAGCTGAAGGCAGAGGCTTTAACCTGCTGAGCCACCCAGGCACCCCAAACCATTGTCATTTTAAGCCCCTGAAATGTCTGGTGCTCTTTGTCACAGCAGCATTACTAGCTCGTCCTGACGGATGCAAATATCTGACTTACATTCATAAAGAAGAATGGTTCTTTGGAACTTCAGATCAAAGTATTTTCCTCAAAGCCTCTAAGTTCCTAGGGTACCTGGCTGGCGAGGCCAGTGGAGCATGTGACTTTTAATGTCAGGGTCACGAGTTCAAGCCCCATGTTGGGCATGGAGCTTACTTTAAAAAGAAAGGAGAAGAACAAAGGAAATGCTGGATCTCTGGCTCCACCCTGAACCTGCACTAAAACAAAACAAACCGAAACAAACCTCTGTGTCCCCTTCTCACTGAGACCAAGCAGTAGCCACAGCTGTTTACGGGTATCTATCAGAGGGTGGGTCTCAAAAATGTGAAAAACAGTGTGAGAAATGGCTCCGTTGTTTCAGTTGTTTCACCACTGTTTGGTTAAGAGATTTGCTGGAAGGATTTATAAGACTCCGTAGCAGATTATACTCATGGCTAAGATTGTTTTACAGAGGATACAGAGCAACAGCAGCAAGAAAAATACATGTATCAACAGACCTGAGAGGTCCAGCAAAGGCTTTGATGTCTTTCCTTGTCTGAGGCCGTGTGGGAGTGGTCTCTCTCTCTAAAAGCAAACTACAAAGACATACGCGGAATATCTACTCCCTACAAAGTCTGTTTGAGTCTTAAGGGTTGAGACTGTTATTGGGTGCTCGTCTCATGAGCATATCCTGGTAAACAACCAGCCATGGCAACCAAAAATAGGAACCCTAAAATGAGACCAAATGTGCATCACCAGACTTGATGTCTGTGCCAAAGAATGGAACAAGCCATCACAGCGTGGGCCATTGTTCCAGGTGCAAAATCATGAAATCAGTAACATCGTGTAAAGGATACTAGAATTAAAAACCATGGAAACCTACCTTCTCCACAGTGTCATTGATCTGGTGGTATATTAACTTTATTTGTGAGGGTGGAAGGCCTCGATGTCTGATTGCTCAGATCTCTGATAAATGTGATTTTCTTGGGGATTTTGCACAATACGGTGCCGCTCAGAAAAGCTTCGGAAGTGCAGTGCAATTTTCCAAGACCTTTGTGTGTTAATTAGACTTTGGGGGCTAACAGTGGCAAAGCTGCTCACCACCTACACGTTATTTCAAATCATAAAGAACAGATTTGTAAACAGAAGTTTGAAATTGTCAGCCTGTAATTTGGGACCACCTGACTGTAATGAAATGGTTTTGCCATGCAGAGTGTTTATTAGAAGTATATATTATACTTACTTT